>BJCM01206490.1:0-34297 GCA_018326385.1 Flaveria bidentis | reverse complement strand
TTTCACTAGTGACTATGACATGCCATAGCTCACATCCTTATCTATTGCAAAAAGGATAAAGTACATGAAGTAGAAAGTTACAGACTCAAGACCTCAATGTACAGTTACCAAAAGCATGGACCTTTTCACTAACTCATGTAAGTTGGTGACTTTTACAGAGATGTAGCGGAAAGGTGTCCAGCTTTATGGAAAAGTACATCAGATAAAGCATGTTACTAAAAGTCTTTGGAAGAAATCTGTCTTCAAGAGTTGAGGATTCGGAAGACTTTGTCTCTGATGCTTCAGAAGACTTCATCTTTGGCTTTGGAAGATATTGGTCTTGGTTTCGGAAGATTTCACACTTAGAGTATTTTCTATTGCATGTGTAAAACTTCAGAAGTATTCTTCTTCAATGCACTTGTGCAGCATGCAGGATAGACTTTGAATGTTTGGGTTGCATCAGCCTCTTCATACATTCTCTACAATGCAGGATAGACCACTATCACATCTGACCCCAAACCATCTTTTAACCTTATCCACAACCCTAAAAACCACCATACCACCCATTTAAATAATCCCGACTCTTCACTTTAATCTTTTTACCAAAATTAACTGTACAAAGCTTCCTTCACCCCAAATCACCCTACTCAAACTTGTTTCATCATCTTCTTTCTTACAATGGCACTCAACCCTCAACACAACCAAGTCGCACTCCTTGACTCTACTAAGGATACTGACTTCTCAGACATCATCTCCTTTCTTACCCAATCTACCTACTTTAGCGCTCTGACTGTGAACCCCACCATTTACTTGAATCACATGGAAGAATTTTAGGGTAAGGGTCAGATAGTACTACTAAACGGAGTAAGGGTTATTAGGTCGAGCATTTCTGGCCAGGAGTTAATCATTATTGAAAAATCATCCGGGAGCATCTGGAGCTCCACGATGAAGGCGCTCCGACTGAGTTTCCCAAATCAGACCTAGATGATACATATCTCCAAATAGGATATGATAGAGATGTGAGTACATCTACAGTGTACAAGTTCAATTTCTCCTACAACTTAAAGTTCCTACTTCACATTGTTCTCTATTGTTTGTCTAACAAGTTTGGGGGATGGGATCAAATCCCATATGAACTGGGCTACCTAGTTCATGGATTGGTGAAAATCCTTCGCTTCAACTGCTCAAGATTTGTGCTGACTAATATTATGGGAAACCTTCAAAAGGACACATTCTTTATGTATCCTAGATTCATCGAGCACATAATCAACTGTGAGTTGGACCAAGTAAGCTTGTCTGTGCAGCTACTCTGCAAGTCCCTCAAATGAGGCCGACCATCTTCAAGATCTTGAAGAGAGTGTCCACCAACTTCACTGGAAGACACACTACGCTTCTTCCAGGTATGATTGAGCAAATGGTTCCTGGTGACATCCCTGTTCACCCCACAGGTGATGAACCCACACCAGCAACTACCCTTACTTTGCTAGATCTTCCTGCTCATCCCATCGAACACACATATCAGAGACACAAACGAACCCTTGCTCAGTCTACTCTGATTGAGCAAGCCCTTCCTGTTCCAACCAAAAAGACTAGAGTGGAACCATGGGCTCCCACTCAGTCAGGAGTCTCACCATCCTTCTCATTTGACCTTACTATGGAATTTGAGTCTCCTCAGTCTCAATTTCCTTAGCCCTAAACCGAGGCCACACGCCCTCAAGATGAGTCCTAACACTCTCTTGAGAAACCAAAAAGGGACAGCCCCACCAAAGGCTCAATGCCAATAGACATTGACCAACGTCCCGGGTCAGTAGGCTTCATTTCCATATCTTTTACTGAACTTTTAATTAGAACTGATATGGAGATTACGTCTCTTCATGGTAATGAAGTTGACCCACAACACCCTCTATCAGATCAACAGAGCCTAGAGGGACCTCTTGTCTCTAGCACACATAAGTTCAAACCAACTGAGGTGAGTCCCACGGATGTAGAGGGGACTTATGTAGATTCAACTGCCACTACTGAAGGAAACTCATTGGATCCTCAGGCTAGTGGTATCATCTCTGAGACTGAATCTACAACAACCATGCCTTTTGATGAATCTGAAAGAAACATCCCCAGGCAAGGGAAACTAGGGTGCCAAGAAACCATATCTGTTGGTGACGGTGAACATACAAGGTATGTTACCTCATTTCCACGTGATTCTTCAAAAGAAGATAAAGGTAGCATGCAACTCATCATTTAAGACCTACTTTCCAAAGTCTCAAATCTAGAATCAAAGGTTGACTTTAGAGGATATGTCTGTCACTCAGCAACTTGAGATTGAAAATCTCAAGGCTTAATTAGCTGAGAAACAAATTAAGAGATTTGTCAGGCACGTACCCATTCAGGTCTCTTTGACCTCTTCCTCTAGCTCATCTAGCTCTCAAGATGATGCTACCAAAAAGGGGGAGAACGTTTAGAGACAAACAATAAAGGATCCACAGAGCCAAGCTTTAACTTCTTGATCTGCTAGATACCCGATTCCTATAGCAACAATCTTTCTTGAGCCTCCTCAAGTTGTCCTGCAAATGGACCCAAGGATGCTCAGAGATCTCAATAGGATTTTCTCCAAGTTTATATTGAGATCTTCTTTAGATCAGCCTAGCCCTAACGCGGCTATGATATACTTTCAAGCTGAAGAGCTTCAGAGGCAAAGTGCACCTTCTACCACTGTGGAAGAAGTTGGTCAACCTAAGACCCAAATGGAACCTGAGATTCATTTCGAAGGGGAAATGAGGACTGATGGCCCATCAACTGAATTAATTGGGACAGGCAGTGCATTCTCTCAGACTTCCGAAGCTAAAGTCAAAGCCTTGGAAGAATAATTTCAATCTTTCGAAGCTGAGGTGGAAGCCGCAGAAATTTTGTTTTCCTTGTCCGAGGATCTAATCATCACAGATGCAATTCTAGAGCTAGCAAAGGTGAATAGTGAGGACTTTCTCAACCAACCCCTAGCTCAAACAACTTCATTATCTCCATCCACCATGTCTCAACCTAAACACTCCATCCAAGAACCACCAAAGTCTAGCACTTCCGAAGTTGTTAAAGGCAAGAAGAAAATGACTGCGGAAGAGCTTTAGGTGGAGGAGAGAATTGATAAACTTAAAAGAAAAGGTAGACTCCCAACTGGAAAGTTGCTAGCTACCAGCTCAAAGCAGTTGCAGCCAACCAGGAGGCAGTTAACAACAATAAATTGATAGGCTTATCAAGCTTGGAGCTGTCACTGAAGATATACTCCTACTACCACTAGAGGAGTTAGTAAAACTAGAAAAGGCAACCATGCTGTAGATTAAGAGAAAGGAGGAAGCAACAAGGTTGGCCTTAGAGGAGGAAAGAGAAAAGAAGTAAACGGAAAGCTGATCTGCAGCTTAGGAGGGAAATGACAACTTTCTTAACCGCCAGGGGTTTCTATCTTCAAGAACTATCTCCACACAACAATGACATGATCCTATGGCTCTTTAACAAAGAGCAGGATCAGCTGGAGAAAAAGAGAAAAAAGATACAAAAGAGAAGACGAGGGAGTAGAAGAGAAAGGAAGAAGAAGCTGGGGTCATTGCTGCCAAGAAGATAGGTGAGAAAGCCTGGATGAAGGATTATCTCCAGGCTCATGGCTTCTCTGGTAGGCAATTGGGACCCATGTCTGAAAAGACACTCTAACGACATGTTAGTAGGCTGGCATTTGCTTGGGAAAAAGGAAAGAGATGTATAGAAGGGGACATGGGATAATCTTCAAACCAACACCTCAACCCCAACCTACAACCCAAACTCAACCTCAACCTAAGCCTTTCCCATTTCCCTTCCCTATCAAAACTAAACCCACTTCAGAACCTTACACCCCTAAACCCACACCAACCGTCATTCCTACCTCATCACCACAACCACCACAACCACCTCAACTTATTACCTTTCAACCTAAAACACTACCCAGAACCCAAACACCACTACCTATACAACAACCATCCAAACCATCTATTGGACCCTGAAAGGATCATACATGCCATTTCAAGTGGTGGGTTGATGGTTGTTCTATTGCAAATCCCACAAGTCCAAGAACCAATGCGGATGAAGAATCTACAAAGAAGAGGACAAGTGTCGGCTAACCGCATTTGTATATGTGGATGACATAGAACAAATGCTGACAAGTATTTGTTCTTCCACATTAACAAATACGGATAGCCATAAAGAAATGCTAACAAGTATTTGTACATCTGCATTAACTAATGTGGATGCCCGACAACAAATGCGCATATGTGTTTGTTCATCCGCATTCGTGAATGCTGATGACCAAACACTAATGCTGAAGACAAAGAAGAAATGCTGATCAAGATCAACTCATCCACATTAGTCAATGCGGATGAACAAAAGAAATGCTAATGAAGACTTAGACTAGTTCTCTGATGTATAGGTCAGGGGTAGTTTAGTCATTTTGTAAAAAGCATCTTGTCAGCCTATAAATAAAATAGAAAACCTCGTATGTGAGGTGACTGTTGATAGACATTCTAGACAATTAGAATCTTTGGTTTACAAGGTGTCTTGTTACTGTTTAATGCTCTTACCATAAGCATTCATTGTAACCGATTACCTTCATTAATACAAACACCAGTTTTTAGTATATCCTGCATTCAATGTTCCTTGATTGTTTGATTCTGCCTTACAATCATTGACTCAATCATCATATTTGGTCCTTTTGATTCACATCAATAGAGAATATCATTCTTTAACCCAGTCAATTGGTATTAGAGCCTTGGCTCTTGGTTCTTTTTCAGATCTGCCTAGATCTGAGTAGAACTCGATTGATCCGGTGATTGAGTTACTAATAGAGTGTTCAACTACCTGTACTTAGTAAACTGCAGAAATCTCAGCAACAGTCACTGTTCATCTGTACTCATCTTCTAGAACGAACCCATGAACAGTTGAAACACATAAACATCAGCAGATCTGATTATACACAAGCCTGTTTGGACTAGTTGGGCTAAGTTGAACGTAACAATCAAACTAATCATTAGTCAACAAGGTTAAACAACAGCTTATTAACAATGGATTCACATAGTTTCTCTAAACTTAGTCATACTCCAAAACCACCCATGCTTAAACACAAATATGAGTTTAAGCAATGGAAAATCAGATTTATGAACTATGTTACAGGGGTAGATCCGGACTACCGGATTTTAATATGCAAAGGCCCTCATATTCCAATGACTATTTCTGCTGATCAAGCTGTAATGTACAAAACCTCAAGAATTCCTATTGAGGATCTAACACTTATTATGATGATTACAAAAAAATAAAAGTTGATCTCAAAGCTTATTCTATACTCACTCAATCACTGAAAATGGATGTGCTAAAAAGATTAGAAAAGTATGGAACTGCTAAAGCTGTTTGGGATGCACTGCTGATAATGTGTGAAGGCAGTAGTGAAGTTGCTGAAATTAACAAAGGCAAGCTTGTTATTCAATATGAAACCTTTCATCACTCCAAAGGAGAGTCAATCTCTAAACAACTGCATAGATTTGTGCCGCTGGTAAATGATTTAGAGATCATGGGGGTAACATACAAAGTCAAAGAACTGAACAAGAAAATGATTCACAATCTTCCAGAAAGTTGGAAACAAAATGTTACAATGCTGAAAAATACTCTTGATCTAGAGAGTACCACCTTGGACATCATGATTGCCAAGATAGAAGCTCTTGAACTTGATAAGAGAAGCAGAAATCTTGGTGGACCTAGAGTTATTGAAGCTTATAAATTTCCAACAGACACCCACTTTGTAGAAAATGCTTTTATCACTGAAGATGATGATTTTCTTTCCTCAAAAGATCAAGTGAAGACAACTGGTTTCATTATAGCTCCATCAACTAACAGGCCTTCAACACCATAAAAAACAACAAGGTTCTCTACAACTCCCTCAACCACTCCTGAAGACCCAAGATCAGAAGAGCAAAAGGCAACTTATAATGCCTTTGTTTCTAGCTTTGAAGCTTACCTGGGAGGTAGACTCACTTCTGCTCATCTGATCTAGGAGGACTTGGAAGAATTGGATCCAGATGATGTGGAAGAAATAGATTTGCAATGGCAAATGGATATGATAGCAATGAGAGACAAGAAGTTTTTAGAAAAGGTAGAAAGCTTAGCCTTAATGAAAACACCAAACTTGGATATGACAAATCTAAGGTAAAGTGTTTCAACTGTGGCATGACTGGTCATTTCTCAATGTAATGCTTCCAGAAGAAACAACAACAATTTCCAAAGGAATTATTAGGGTTAGTCAACTCCACAACCAAGCACAAGCTTCCACTCCAACAATCAACAACAATAGTATCATCATCATCAACAACAACAACCTTATCAGAATCAGCCACACCTGACTAATCAAGCTCATGGAAGCAATCAGTCATTTTCAAGTGCTCTTATTATCAGACAAGATGGAGTATGTGATTGGAGTATGTGATTGGAGTCTGTATGATGAGGAAGTGAAGACTTAATTTTAGAATCATGCACTCATGGCTCAGATTAATGATGGTCCATACCCTATGCCATCTGAGGTAAAATCCAAACTTTGTAGTGATAAATGCATTACTGAACTGCAAGGTTGCTCATAAAATAAAAAAAGAAGAGGTCAAGTCAGAGATGCTTAATAGAGAAATTAAATGTTTTGAAATTAAAATTAAATCTCTTATCTCTGATATTGAAAAATTGCATGGTGAGAAGTACACTCTTGCAGCTGAGAATGAGCAACTTACTGAAAAGTTAGCTCAATCAAAAGCTGATTAAACACCTACTGAAGTGAAACTTGAAAAGTCTCAATTATCTTCAGCCAAACTGCAAGAGATGCTAGACTCATAAAAGGATCCCAAGGATATGTCTGGGATTGGGTATAACTCTTGTCCACCACCCTGCAATGACAACTACACTGTCATGCCTGAATTTGTCACACTCAAAAAGCAAATTGAACCTAACACTATTGAACCAAAAAAATAGTAAAACAAATCACAAATCCTCAAAACAAACCAAATGTTTACATTGAAACAAATAAGGAGAAAATTAAATTAGGTCACCCAATTAAAATCAAGGAGTGTTCAGACAAGACAGTGAATATCATTAAACTATCAAGCCTAATCAGGGCCATTGTCCCCTTTGTGAAATCTATACCTACAATTTCAAAAGGAAAGAAGAAAGCTATGGCTTTAGTGAAACTTTCTGCTGAAAGTAATTTTGATTATGAGATTAAATCTCCAAAAAAATCAAGCAAATCAGACAAGGTTTCACTACCAAAGAAGAACAAGAGTTCACTGATTTCAAAAACTCAAATTCAGTCAGACCCCCAATCATCAAAATCAAAACAAGGAGTAGGTTTTGACATCTGCAATAAGGAGTATGTTAATCAGTTTGAGCAAGAAGTCAAGAAAAGGTTGAGGAAACAAAAACATCCGAAACTCATCAACAAATTTAGTGTTATGAAGCAAACTACTAAAAAGGTTGATTTTGCTTCTTCCCTTAACCAAAGATTGTGACTCTGTTGAGAACGGGTAAATCAACAACGGGTAAATCAACTAAGTCAACAAAAGCAAAATCAGATTCAAGAAACAAACATATGAATTGTGACATATGTGAAATGTAGAGAATCACAATACAGAAGAGTGCTTTTTCAATCAATACTGCTCTATCTGTGACATGAACAATCATTCCACTAATAACTACTATTTAAATAAATATTGTTTAGTCTGTGATATGAACAATCATAATACATCTGATTGTTACTTCAAGCAAAAGGGGTTGAGAATTTCCCAAAACAAGCCTATCTCTTCAATATCATCTGTGAAACCCACAATCAGAAACTATTTTCATAATAATCAATCTAGCACATCTAGATCAGATAATGACATGAGTAACATAAAAAAGTTGAGGAAGAGTCAAACAAAAAAATATCACAACATTAGGCAAACATATGATCTTCCTAAACCAAAAATGATGGTTGATAATAAAAAACGGGTCAGGTTTCTTACAAGAAATAGGGACCAAAAGGTTCATTATTCCTCTGACTCTTCAGTTGATATTGATGAGTTAAAACAACCAAAATATCATCAGATATCTACCAGAACACCTGTCTCTAAATCAAAGTTTAGAGGAAAGTACCAAGAGGTCACCATCAAGGATAGGAATAGGAAACCCAAGACCATTATGGCTTGGGTTCCATATTCTAATTAGTTCTTTTGTGCTTGCAGGGTCATCCATATAGGTCCAATAGCTTATGGTACGTGGACAATGGATGCTCCCAACACATGACTAGAGATCCTTCCCTCCTTCGTGACTTCAAGCATATACAAGGAACTAATGTGGCATTCTGAGGAGATTCACAAGGTGGAAGAATTAATGGTGAAGGATCTGTGACAAATGGATTGTCCTGTGACAACTGAATTTTAATCTTCTAAGCATGTCTCAGATCTATGACAAGTAATATTCAACTCACTTTACCGACACTCATTGCTACATTATGAAACCAGGATTTTAGATTCCTAAAGAATGGTTTGTCCTAAAGACTTCGAGGAAGAATAACACCTATGTCTTAAACCTGAATTCTACTTCACCAAAAGAAGAAACATGTCTTTTGTCAAAAGCATCATTTGATGAGTCTCAACTTTAGCACATATGCTTGGGGCACACAAACTTTAAAAACATGAACAAACTGGTCAAAGGAAACCATTTCATTGGTCTTCCCAAAAACAATTTCATTTTGTTGATCACTATTCAGCGTGCCTCAAAGGGAAACAACATAAATCTTCCCACAAACCAAAGCTAGTGAATAAAAGCAATATTCCATTGAAGCTACTTCATATGGATCTGTTTGGACTAACTCATGTTATGAGTAATAGAAAGAAACAATATTGTTTGGTGATCATTGATGACTTTTCAAGATTTACATGAGTTTTCTTCTTACTTCATAAAATGTTGCATCCCAAATAATAAGAGACTTTATCACAAAATTTGAATACCAACTTGAACATAAGGTCAAAACAATAAGAAGTGATAATGGAACCGAGTTTAAAAATGAAGACATGAGTTCCTTTTCTGCAAACATAGGCATTGCTCATCAATTCAGTGCAGCTAGAACTCTTCAACAAAATGGGGTAGCTGAAAAGAGAAATAGAACATTGATTGAAGTAGCAAGAACAATGCTAGCCGATGCTAAACTGCCAATTACTTTCTGGGCAGAGGAAGTTAACACATCGTGCTTTGTGCAAAATAGAAATTTGATTATAAAAGAAAACAACATGACTCCATATGAACTATTGTTTCACAAAAAACCATTTATTGGATTTTTCAAGTCATTTCATAGTCCTGTCTCAATATTGAACACCCGAGACTATTTGCAAAAATTTTCATGTAAGTCTGATGAAGGATTCTTTGTAGGTTATTCTTCTGTGTCAAAGGCTTACAGAGTGTTTAATCCTAGATTAAACATTAATGATGAATCAACACATGTTCAATTCAAGGAACATTCATTTCCTAAATCTTCAAATGGTCCCGACTAGTTGTTTGATATGGACTCATTTACAAAATTATTTGATCAATTTCATTTGTTAGATGTAGGAAATACATCTTCAGCTAAACCTCATTCAGGAATAGAAAGAAGAAATGACTTCCCAATGGTTCCTTTAACCTCTTCTGAATAACTGAATGAAGATGTTCCACTACAAGCTGATCCTGTCAGACAACCATCTCAATATCAAAGTGTTTCAATTGAAGCTGGTCCCAGCTTGTTACCATCACATTCAGAAGACTTATCAACTAAGATCAGAAATCAAAAGCAAGCTACTCCTCCAGTTGAAACAGAAAGAACATCAAATGATGTAAGCAATCAAAGTGCTACTAATCCTGAAGTAGTCACAGAAACCAAAACTTTATTACCTTTATAATTCTCCAACAATACAAGATGAAGGGGCCTCTCATCATGATGTTCTGAATATCTCCAATATTGATGTAACAATTGCTTGTGACTCAATTCCAACCCCAGAATACACAAGAACCATCCAGTAGAAAGCATTATTGTAGATACATGTGTACCTAGTTTAGGAGCTTTATGTAAAATGTCTTTCATGTCTTACATATATGTAATTGAATGGGTATGAATGAAATACAATGTGTGGTTGATGCATATAATATTTAATATTTCATTGTTTATTGTGTGATAACACATTTTGAACTAACTATATAGGTTTGTGCTTGTTATATATAATTCTTATTCAATAATGATTGAGAAACATGTTTAAACTTAATAGTGTGAAGTTCTCATGCGAATGGACCGTGCTAATGGACTATACACATGAATACTTCATGCTAATGGACCAGTCGCACGACTGAACTAGGAGAATGGACCAGTCGCACGATTGAGACATAAGATTAACTCAGTCGCATGACTGAACCTTCAGTCGTGCGGATAGATCAACTGCATGATTCAGTCGCACAACTGAACCATGCTAATGGTTCAGTCGTACGATTGGAAGACCCTAACCTATAAATACCACTTAATTCGTGAAAAAACGTAAAATTCAAATACCTACGCACATACTCGTACCCTAGCCGTCCAGAGACTCAAGAAAACCTGTTCCAAGTTCATAGATCACAGTTGATCGTGTTCTAATCATTCATAATTTTTCATTAATCGTTAGAATGATCTGAACTGTGTTCTTCCTAATTGGATCGCCAATCAAATAGGATTCCACACTATTTGAGTTGGTATACGCGTAGAATCAATTAGTACTCCTTACCTAAACGGTCCTAACAAGTGGTATTAGAGCTTTGGCTCTTGATTTAGCGTGTGATTCGATCGTTTGGTGTAAAAATCATAGTTTTTCATTCAAAAACACCATATTTTTTTTAGTAAAATAGTGTTTTTGACGTCTCCAGATCTAAAAGTTCACGTTTTTCGGCTTACGGCAGATTAGGGTTTGTAAAAGTTCATGTTTTTGCATCAAAGTGTTCAAAACCATCGATTTTGCAAAAACAGGAGCCTTCAGTCGCACGATTGACTCAATCGCACAAATGAACTCACTCGCACATCCCATACGCACGATTGAAGTAAGTCGCACATTCATTCGTACGACTGAGAAATCTCATGCGCATTGTTCATCCGCATCTGCCTAATCGCACGACTGTTCATCCGCATTAGTCCAATTGCACGATTGGCCCAACCACATTTGTTCAATCGCACTATTGATTCATTCGGACCTCTCCATTCGCACGAGTGAAAAGTTTAAGTTTAAAATTCAAAGTTAATACAAATGGAAGATCAGTACTCAGCTTTTACTACCGGTAGGGATTCAAGGATCCATAATCTTTTGTTTCTGGAAAATGAAGTTGGGAATCACAATAAGCCCACTAAGCTCATAACGTTAGATGATTACTCACAATGGAAGCAAAGGTTCGATATCTACTAAAATGGAGTTGATCCTAATCTGTGGGAATCAATTAAGACTGGATATAGCATGTCGGTTGGTGTTGATGGAGTAAAACTTACCTTGGGTGGCATGACTGATAGCCAGAAGGTAAAGTACAATGCAGAGAAGAAGGTGTATGCTTTGTTAACTGAGTCAATTCCTAAGTATATTTTCCATCAGTTTTCTAAGAACAAACAAGCTAAGAAGCTATGGGATGCTCTGGAAAAATGGTATGACGGGAATGCGACGTTGAAGGCTTTAAAGGCAAAGGCTTTGAAGAAGGAGTTTGACAACTTCTCTTCAATAGGAAAAGAGAGTCTGGATGACATCATCGACCGTTTCTACCACTTGATGAGTGAGCTCCACACTCATGGGGTTACCACGTCTATGGAAGACAAGGTGGGTTTCGTTTGTGTCAAACCTCAGACAGAATGAAATGCTGTTAAAGTTAGATATTAACGATTTCATTCTAAATCTGAGAGAGGAAGAGTTGAGGATGAAGCACATGTCTCAAAAGGGATCATATGACCAGAACCCATCTCTTTACAACTCAACTCCTCAACCAAAAACTTCTGGAGCACCACTATAAACGGTATTTGTGTCAAGTTCTGCCACTCCTTCCCAAGCCTCTACCTTAGGATTTGACACGTCAGGATCATCTGGCACCCAGTTAATAGCACCTGAGACTAATACTATGAAGTTTAAGACCAACAATCTCGGTAATGTTATTGTAGAGGTAGCAAAGGAGCATATGGATCTCCTAGCAGCTGTCGTTCACTCCTATGACGGATTAGTTGCAGGGAAGATTGGAAACTGCCATCTCGCTGATGAAGACTACGAGCAGGTAGATGAAGCTGAACTCGAAAGAATGGATATCATGTGGGCGTTGGCTAGTGCTGTCCGAAGGGTGAAGAAGTTTGTGAAGAAAACGGGACAAAATTTGATAGCCACCAAAGACACTACCTTTGGTTTCGGTAAAACTAAAGTTACCTGTTTTAACTGTGGAGAAAAATGGCATTTCAAGCGTGAATATGTGAAGCCCAAGAAAACATGTAATGCTAATCCATTCTCCACCTTCAATCGTCAAGATAAACCCACCAATGGGGTACATCACCAAGCAAGGATCCTAAGGCCTTGACTGCTCAAGATGACGAAGGGCAAGATTGGAGCTTTCTCTTTGTATCTCTCCAGGAGAATCCAACATTGCTTGTGTTGAGGCTTTGGATGACGACTCTGCAAGCGAAGGTGAAATCGCAGTGGAACTAGTGATGTCGAATAATGAAGAAACTGCGAATGTGGTCAATGACCTAAATGAAGAAGGACTCAGAACAACATGTTCAGAATTACCAACACCCGAACAGTCAAACTCTCGTTTGATGGCTGATTCAACCGAATCTTCTCAAGTATGTACTAGATACCAACTTTTAGATAATCATGCTTGTAATGAATGTAATAAATTTAGAGAAAGCATAGACTCAAAATTTTCTAGGTTATTAGATCACAATGATAGCTTAGTAAAGGACTTACAATTGTGCCCAAAAGCAAACAAGATTTTAAAACAAAATGAGCACAGTTATAAAGAGAAAATAGAACTGTTAAATAAACAACTAAGGGAAACCGAAGTTGTTGCCTTTAGCCAAGCAAATGACATAAAGTTTTATGTAAACTCCCTAGAAGAAACTAAGAAACAAAAAGCAGTTTTGGAAGTCGAAGTAATTCTTTAAAACAAAAACTACACAGCTGGACCAGTTCTTCTCATATAGTCCAACACTTAGTGAAAGAACGCAACAACGGGGAGGGTTTGGGTTACAAAGTGGTTCCACCACCACATGAGACCTTGTTGAATGCTAAATGTAAACAAATTAATAACAACCCAATCAAGGGTCATGTGGTGTCCACTCCTCTAGTAAGTGATCCAGATTCCACAAGTAAACCTATTGAATCTGTCAATAAACAAAAGGAGACCACTTTATAATCTAAAGGTAAAATGCCTATTGTTAATTTGCATGAACAATTTGAAAAGGTTAAGGTAAAGTCAGGTTCAATCATGTCTAATTCTGAACTTAAAAAGACCAAACAAGTTAACCAACCTCGTGCACCATGTCTGAGTCCAAATAAACAAAAGGGTAAAGATGTTAAAAAGGTTCAAACCATGAATTTTGTTAAAGCAGATAAAACATCTAAACAAGAAGTGCCAAAACCCAAACAAAGTAAAGTCACACATGTGTCATACAAGTCCCCACAGAAACAATTCCACCAACATGTCGAAAGCAGATCATGCTACACTTGTGGAAAGTATGGACACATTGCTTCTAACTAACCTTATTATCAGACACCAAGAACAAAAATTGAACTTCATGATCATAAACCAAGTTCTTCTAAAAGGAGTTCTATCACTCCACCAAGAAGAATTAGTGAACATAAAGTTCAAACCATAAGCTAGTCGTCTGTTTATCACAAATAGGCCTTACACAAAACTGGCTTATGGAAAGAAAAATCAAGTCCAATGTCTGATAATGAGCACAAGAAGAAGGATGATCTGCTCTCTCACTCAAATGGATAGTGGGTAGAATTCATGATGTGTGATGCCTCTGGGTCACCCAAGCCAGTTAAGGCTTGGGTCCTTAACCTCAACTAATTATTTCCTTTAATGTGTAGGGTGTCCGCTATAGTGCTTCTACAAATTCTTGGATTGTTGATAGCGGAGCATCAAGGCACATGACTGGAAACCTGTCTCTCTTGTCAAATGTCAAACAAATTAAAGAAGGACATGTTTCATTTGCTGGAAATAAAGGAGGTTATATCACTGCACAAGGGGAAGTGGGAAACCAGAAAGTGAAATTTGATAAGGTAAACTATGTTCAACAACTTCAAAATAATTTACTTTCTGTATCCCAGGTTTGTGACAAAGGATTCAAGGTTGTCTTTGACAACAAGAAGTGTTATGTGTTGAAGAAGGAGTATGTGATGCAGGAGGATCAAGTCTTAATGTCATCTTCAAGATATAATGATTTATATGTCTTGGACCTATCAAAGGCCTCCACAATTGATCATCAAGTACAATGCTTCCTGTCAACGGCAACAGAAAAAGACTCCATCTCTTGGCATAGGAGAATGGGACACATTAAACCACGGAAGATAAACCACTTGATCCAGAATGATCTAGTGCGTGGCGTAAATGTCAAGAACTTCCAATTACCGGATTTTTGTGTCGCATGTAAGAAAGGCAAACAAACAAAGAAGTCTCATAAGGAAAAGAAAGTTCATTCAATTGACCTTCCTCTTGAGCTCCTTCACATGGATCTGTTTGGCCCAGTCAGCACAAAGAGCATTGCCGGCGACTTGTACTGCTATGTAATTACGGATGATTACTCAAGATTTTCTTGGGTGATGTTTCTGAAATCCAATTAGAGACATTTGAATCATTCAAAGAGCTGGTAACTACATTGGAGTCATTCTACAAGCTTAAGGTAAGGCAAGTTCGCTCAGACAATGGTAACAAGTTCAAGAACTAGTGGATGGAGGAATTCTGCAAAGAAATAGGAATTGTGCACCAGTTCACCTCTGCCTACACTCCTCAAATGAACGGGATTGCTGAGAGAAAGAATAGAAGCTTGATAGAGACAGCCCGAACGATGCTCGCAGACTCGAAACTGCCTGTCCAATTTTGGAACGAGGTGGTAGCTAACGCATGTTATACTCTCAATCGAGTCTTAGTAGTTAAACATCAGGGTAAAACATGCTATGAGTTGCTCCAACAACGTAAACCAAATCTGGAGTACCTTAAGCCATTTGGTGCACCATGTACACTACTAAAGGAAACTCAGTCAGGAAAGTTTAGCGAGAAGGCCGAAGAAGGAATTTTCTTAGGATACAACATACCAAATAAGAGAGTTTACAACAACTCAACGGGTCAAGTAGAAGTGTGGTGCAACATTGATGTATACAGATACACCACCCCCTGCTGGAAAAGGAACCTCCTTCTTCTTCGACTATGATGGATTCTTTAAGTACTTTAACATCCCTCTCTCTCCTCCTGAGGATGAGTCCTCCACCAGAATGATGTACGAAGTGTTAAATACACCATCACTAGATCCGAAGACCTCAGTGCCAGAAGGTGAGCCCTCTAGTTCTTCAGGGGGAGCACTTGAGGTAAGTGACTCCTCCTTTGATGATGAAGACGTGGCTAATGATCAGGTGGATCAGGAGGAATAGGTTCCTACTACTACAAGTACACAAGCATCAGATGTTGATGCCTCTGACACTTCGGAACCCCATACTCCCACTGCCTCAGATACTGAACTTTCTGTTCACAATCTGGATAATGAGGTAGTTGTACCCACCACTCCTGGATCTCAACTAAACGTTTATCATCCCTTGGATGATGTCATTGGTGATGTTCGATCAAGAGTCCAAACAAGAAATCAGCTATACTCAGCTGATTATGCCTCAGTAATGGAAAAGTGATATCTTCATGATGGTGCATATCGATGTTTTGTGTCTCAATTTGAGCCTAAATATGTTAGTGAAGTCCTAAACGACGAGGCATGGGTGAGTGCCATGCAAGAAGAACTTCTTCAATTCAAGAAGTTAGGAGTATGGACTCTGGTGGATAGACCTAAAGGTGCTAAGGTCATTGGCACCAAATGGGTTTTGAAATGCAAGAAAGATGACCAAGGAGTCATTATAAGAAACAAGGCTCGACTTGTAGTTCAAGAATTTCGACAAGTCGAGGGGATTGATTACAATGAATTTTTTGCACCAGTGGCAAGAATGGAAGCAATCCGTATCTTCCAAGCCTATGCATCTTACATGAAGATCAAAGTCTATCAACTGGATGTAAAGTGTGCATTTCTTCATGGTGAAATCCGAGAGACAGTGTATGTCGGTCAACCCGAAGGATTTGAGGATCCATATCATCGGGACAGAGTTTACAAACTAGACAAGGCTCTTGATGGGCTCCATCAAGCCCTAAGAGCATAGTATGAAAAACTCTTGACTCATCTTGTGAAAAACGGATTTCGTAGAGGAGTGATTGGCTGTACACTGTTCATCAAAGAGAAGGATGGTGACTTACTACTTGTTCAAATTTATGTTAATGACATAATCTTCGGTTCCAAAAATGAAGAACTATGTAAAGAATTTGAGGCAGTAATGAAAGCTGAGTTTGAGATGAGTGCTATGGGAGAGATGAAGTTCTTTCTCGGGTTACAGGTGGATCAGACACCAAAAGGCATATTTCTACATTAGACCAAGTATGTAGGTGATATTCTAAGTTGGTTCGATATGGAGAATGCTTCCGCAGCTGGGACTCCACTTGCTACAAACCATGACGTAGCACCTGACGAAAATGGTGATCTGGTGGATGCCATTATGTATCGAGAAATGATCGGATCTCTCATGTGTCTCACTACTTCAAGACCTGATATCATGTACGCGACGTGTCTTTGCTCCAGATATCAGGCAAAACCGAAAGTCAACCATCTCATAGGCGTCAAAAGGATATTTTATTATCTAAAGGGTACTCCAACACCTGGATTGTGGTATCCTCATGATGATGACTTTGAGCTTACAGCATACAGTGACTCAGATTATGGCGGCTGCAAAATGAACTATAAATCAACTTCAGCAGGATGTCAATTCTTTGGGAGACGATTAGTCACGTGGCAGTGTAAGAAGCAGACATCAGTTGCTCTATCAACTTGTGAAGCTGAATACATTGCTGCTGCAAGCTACTGTTCACAAATCATCTGGATTCAACAACAAATGCGGGACTACGTTTTGAAATTCTCTAACACTCCTATATTTGTTGATAATTATGCTGCTATAGCCATAACTAAAAATACGGTCCAACATCCTAAGACCAAACATATCGGTATTAAATATCACTTTATACGTGATTATTTTGAAAAGAATTTAATCGATGTTGTTAAAATTAATAAGGATTTTCAACGCACTGAACTCTACACAAAAGCCTTTGATAAACCACATTTTTATATCTATTAGAGGTCAACGACGTTAAAAAGAAAAGTGAAATGATTTCCGACGATGACAGTATTTAGTCCGACAAGTAGCCTTCAAATATAAATTTATTTTATTTCATTTTATTTTATTTTTATTTTCTTTCTTCGCCTATTAAAATTTTAAACACAAAAACATTTTCGATTTTAGAATTTTAGGGGGAGAATAAGTTAAATTAGTATTAAATTAGTTGTTTTAATTTCAGTACTAAAAAAAACGAGGGAGGAGGACAATCTAGCTAATAGAAATGAGATCGTATCTGCGATAATGATTCAATGCCTGTGGAAAATGATAGTACATAGGAACAAAGAGTTTGGGACTTTAAAAGAATGAAATTGTTTAAGATGCAAAATTCGAAGTATAAGTCTCAGAAAGCTAAGCAACATAAAAGGAAAAATGATAGTAAAACTAGCGTCTTCTAAGGTAACACGGAGAAAGTAGACCTAGAGGTTGCTAGACCATTAGATGATGTGTGAGTAGATTCAACACAATAGATAAGTAGACCCGTTGGTGATTTCAAGTTCAAACTAAGTTGTTCAACAAGTTGTGGGTTATCATCTTATCCCTGGTTAACACAATCAACGAAGTTCCAATAAGGGATGACAAGCAAAATAAACGCCACAAATGTGTGCGGATGACCATAAAAGCAAAGCACATGAAAATTGCAAAAAGCAATCAAGCTAATAACCTAGGTTGTTGGCGCGATCTGTGCAAAAAGAAAATAATTGCTCAAACAAGATAGGTTGTGTGCCACTCTGCTGTGCGGTGGCACTGACCTGAGGATAAGTATAACCTAAAATTCTAGAATACATTGTTGTTTGCACCTCTCTGCTGTGCGGTGGCACTGACCTGAGGCTTAGCATCTCTTTGAAACCTCTAGAATAGTTTCTTCTTGAATACTACCCGTAGACCACTCAAAAATCTCCTGAGGAACGTTGATTACCATATAAGCGTGGGATCCACAAATTCTAGTTGAAATAATTAAACCTTAAATCATCACCAATGTGTGTCAAAAATCTGCGTATGGATTTAAGAGGACAAGTATACTAACAATCATCATGGCTGCAACTCTTGAAAGTCAAAACCAATGTGTGCATCTTGTAGCACTAGTATGATTTCCTAAACTTCTAATGACTCTCGAATGAAAACAAGAATCTAGCATAAAAAGGTTTTGGTAAAATGTTCCAAATGATTTGATTAACCTGTATGATTCCATGATGAATCGTTCCAGTTATGATCAAAGTAACTAGACGCTATATTGTCCAGGAAGAAAAATCTGGTAGATACTTATCTTTGGATTTCAACCTCACACAAAATTACAAAAAAATATGTTGTTAGTTTTATTTTATTTCTAGTTGTTTAATTCAGTTAATTTTAGTTAAGTTAGTAGGTAAATGTCAGACTACGCGTCCAAAGTCAATCTGGGAATCACTCACTAAAAGGGTCACGTCTAAGGTGACCAATGGGGTTTTTCAAATGTAAAAGGGTCACGTCTGAGGTGACAAACAGTTGTGTTATTAAACAGATCATGTCTGAGATGATCAATGGTCAAAATGTCTTATCTATACGTAAAAGAGTTAAGTGTATGAATGGTCAAAAGGTCAAACTCATAAGTATGAGCCATTCGCATAACTGGATCAGGAGTATGGACCAGACGCGCGATTGGACCATAAGCATGAGTAAACTCACATGATTGGATCACAAGATTGAACCAAGCGACATGAATGGAGGTGACCGAATGAGAGAGTCGCACGACTAACACCTAGTCACATGACTAAATGCGACCGACTGTGCCAGTCGCACGACTGACCCTCAGTCGCATGAATCAAGTATGCAACTAGGTTTAGTTGCACGACTGGAGGAAACTCTAGTATAAATAAAGGGGGAGTCAGTCGCAGTCAGTCATCACTCCCAAATCACCCCCAAATCCTAAGATTGTATCGTTACTCCGCGAAAATCTTGATTTACTGTTATACACTGCTTACCATTGCTCCTCACAATCGCGCTTGATTACACAGGTAATGTGCGGCGCCGTTAAATCAAAGAGTCATTGAATCATGCACTAATTTGACGGAATTAAGCCCTAAAAATAACCAAAACTCATTTCACTAAATAACCTGTCAAACTATGTAAATTACAAACTAAAAACGTGTTAGAGGTTAATGGGAACGATTGCGAGTCTAATGAGTCAAACCATAATGTCTAAAATAAAGTTATGCTGAAGATTCAAATTTGAATGGACACACAGACTGTCATGCGAATGGGCGTACTGATGAACTTCAGTCGCACGACTAAGCTAGGCGACTGGCACAATCGCACGACTGAGATGAGCGATTGGCACAAATGCACGACTATACCATGCGGTTGAGTTTAGTAACGACTGTGTGAACCGCATGGGAAAGCATACGACTAAGCCCAGTCGCTAGCTTAATCGCACGACACAAACTCAGTCGCATTGTCCATTCGCACAACAGAAAAGAAAGATTCAAGTCCAATAAATTCATGTGTCATACACACACTAATGTTTATCTATCTTGTGTTACAACAGCATGGCTAGTCGGTGGATGATGAGCACAAAGCACAACATATGTGCTCATCTTGACTTGACTTCCCGAAACGCGCTCGAGTTCGTGGGCATAATTCATTTCTGAGGAGATCGAGGATCTTCAGAGCGATCTCTATCCCGTGCACACCATACAGGTTTATACAGCAGGCTTTCTGGGAAAGCGCTGCCTCACTAGATTTGGAGCTCTATATTGGCCAGGCCATTGACATCAGTGAGGAGGACCTAAGGACAGTGTTAGAGTTGGGAGATGATAGCGATTGCCCCACCAGACTACATCCGCTAATGGTTCGTGGATGCTTTCTATGGGCTAAGTACTCGGGGGATATCAACGCAGGTGTGCTCAACAAGAGCAACATGTGTCCCTAGTTCAAATACTTAGCCCATGTGCTGCTGAGATGTATAGCCTCTAGGAAGGGAGGTTTTGATTAGCTCTTTGATCAGATTCAGAATGCCTATGTGGCTCTGATTCTAAATCATCCTTTTAGCTTTTCGAGGATGATCTTCACCTATCTGGTGGAGAACATAGAGGCCAAGGGCAAGGAAGGCTTCTACATGATCCCTCGTTTCATACAAATGATTATTGATCAGAAGCTTCCTTCGCTGCCCAAGGAGAGAGAGGACGTAGTTATCCTAGAGGTGATGGATGATACCACCCTAGGAAGGATGAGGGTATACCGGGGGAAGCAGGTGAAGCCCCTGGTAAGGAGGTTGTTTGGGCATCTGGCTTGAGAGGACTACGTGGTGCCAACGAAGAGGAAGTGCCGTCATGATGATAGTGACTCTGACTCTGAGACGATTGTGCTCCCATCTGATGAGTCTGATGACGATGATAGTGGTGATGGTGGAGATATTGGCCCCACCCAATCTAGGGCCACTACCACAGATACTACATCTCCACCATCCACCCACAGTGGAGCTGACGTGGCAGGATTCCATCAGGACTTCCGTCCTGATGAGGAGGAGGATAGTGATGAGGAGCCGTTAGTTCGGACAGTGGGCAGCAGGGTGGTTGCCACCGGGAGGGGGATTAGGGCGGTAGGTGGACGCTAGGGTGAGTCTGGGGAGGCTACTACTGATCCATCTTACACCCCGACAAGCCCAGTAGCCAAGGGGGAGCCACTGTATCCAAGGGCTCAAGGAGAAAGAGGATGGCTCAACCCTATGGGAAAAAGGGGAAGAGACCAAGGTTCACTGTGATCACCACTTCTACCATACCACCCACCACTTCTACCACACCACCCACCACTACTACCACACCACCCACCACTACTACCACACCACCCACCACTACTACCACACCTTCCATTACTACTACCATACTACCCACCATTAATACCACACCTCCACCTTCCACTACTACAACCTACACTTCACCACCGACTTATACACCACCACCCATATTCACCACAGCCACCACTACCACCACCAGCCACCAAGCCGGTCCCTCATCTCATACTACGTTCACCACAAGATCATCTCTACCTCCCAGTGGGGTAGAGGAACAGCTTTCAGCACTTAACCGTATGGTGCTGAAGCTGTTGGCTGCTGATGACGAGAAGACTGTCCAACTACGACAACTTATGGAGCTAAATGCTACCCAAGCACATCAGATCTCCCAGCAAGCTCAGCAAATTGCCAAACTCCAGGAGAATAAAGTCCAATAAGCAAAGAATATAAAGGAGTTGGAGGCTTCCAACAAGACCATCATGCTCAAGCTCAAAGGATCAAAGGATGAGCCGCTCAGGATAAGAGAAGGAGATGATGATGATGATGGTGAAGATGATGATAGTGATGATGATGAGGCCAGTGATGATGAAGAGACAAGGGAAAGGCAGAATGATGATGATGATGAAGAAGGAGATGAAGTTGCATCTACCTCAGCTCAAGGTCAAGAGAGACGTACCAAGAGAAATCAAGACCAATGAGCCTCATCTTTTGCCCCACCTACTGACGCGCCTGCTATTCAGGGAAAAAGTAATGATTAGATATTTATGTACTTGAAAAACTTTTATAATTGAATATTGTATTAATATTATGTAATTAATGTTTATACATCTTTATCAAATGTTTGATTGTCTTGATTAATTACTAACAATAGTTGTGTTACATGTTTAAATCAAGCAAATCAATCATCTCAGCAAGATGAGTATGATATTACTCCCCTTCAGCAAATCAAGTCTCAACTTACAATGATTCTTGATTTGCAAGGGATTATCAAAAGGTCAGTAAGCTATACTCCTGAACAAGGAGAAATCATTCATGACCTTACTGATGAACAACTTGCTGAGATATTCTGGATCAATCCGGACAAGATTGTCAAGGACGCTCCTACTTTTGAAGTTACTAGTGACAATGAGCTGAATGACATAGATGAAATTGAGATCGACGACGTCATTGTTGATCATTATCCAGAGTATGCTGATAGAGAGGCAAATGTAGTCCTCAATCTGGGTGATACTCTTGTCAGTGATACGTTTGAAAAGCTGGATCAGATGGAGAAAGAGTCCGAGAAGAATGAGGGTCAAGCCCAAGCCTCAAAAGCCGATGTCAACATCAAAAAGGCTAAATGGGCGGCCTGTTTTGCTGAGATCAGAGCCATGCATACTGCACAGAAGCCCAACGTCTACACCAAGTTGTACAAAGTCAAGAAACACTTAAAAGTGTCAGGCAAGATCATAGCATGGGCTTATTTTGAGGAATTGAACATGTATGCTGTGAAGAGAGAAAAGGGCATAGAGTTTTTTAGATTTCCACACAAACTAAAGACTCTTCCTTGTTTTGAGCTCAACCAGCTGGCCAAACTGAAGTTTCTATATGCTAACCCAAAGAAAATGTCAGGCTGGTTTGATGCTGCATTGAGGAAAGAGTACCACACCAGGTGGGTTAACTTCAGGCCTCATCAATCGACGAGGTACATCAGACGGTCTGAACTTGATTCCAATACTGGAAAGCCGAAGATAGTGCTGAAGTGGAGTCCACCACGCACAATGTCAAGAATCCCTCTAAGGGAAATGCCACAGGACTTCACTCCATACTTCAAATGGTGGTTCTACGATTGGAGAATAGGTGAAGCTATTATAGGCTTGCAAAAAGAAAGCCAAATGGATACTATTCGGGTATTTGACCCAATGTGGTTGACTAACTTGTCTGCTGATGATGTATACACATTGTACAAGTGGTCACTGTTCTATGATTCACAAGACATTGTACAAGCCCTCCAGTTCCAAAATGTTATAAGACTTTGTTTTGCATTTGAGATAAATGCCGGAGTTACAAAAGAGGAGAAGTACAAGAAGTTTGATGAGCTGATGAAAAATGTTAGACAATGATGTAAACTAGGTCCAAGGGGGAGTTTGTAGATACATGTGTACCTAGTTTAGGAGCTTAATGTAAAATGTCTTTCATGTCTTACATATATGTAATTGAATGGGTATGAATGAAATACAATGTGTGGTTGATGCATATAATGTTTAATATTTCATTGTTTACTGTGTGATAACGCATTTTGAACTAACTATATAGTTTTGTGCTTGTTATACATAATTCTTATTCAACAATGATTGAGAAACATTTTTAAACTTAATAGTGTGAAGTTCTCATGCGAATGGACCATGATAATGGACCATACGGATGAATACTTCATTCTAATGGACCAGTCGCACGACTAAACCAGGAGACTGGACCGGTCGCACGATTGAGACATAAGATTGACTCAGTCGCACGACTGAAGCTTCAGTCGTGCGGATGGATCAACCGCATGATTCAGTCGCACGACTGAACCATGCTAATGGTTTAGTCGTATGATTGGAAGACCCTAACATATAAATACCACTTAATTCGTGGAAAAACGTAACAATTCGAATACCTATGCACATACTCGTACCCTAGCCGTCCAGAGACTCAAGAAAACCTGTTCCAAGTTCATAGATCACAGTTGATCGTGTTCTAATCATTAATAACGTTTAATTAATCGTTAGATTGATCTGAACTATGTTCTCCCTGATTGGATCGCCAATCAAATAGGATTCTGCACTATTTGAGTTGGTATACGCATAGAATCAGTTAGTACTCCGTACCTAAACAGTCCAAACAATTATTGGTGAAGTCAACGAAAGGGTGACAAGAAGCAAGTCAAGTATTGCAAACATCTATTTGTTCTCAAGCTTTCTTTGTCAAACAGTATCCAAAATCATCAAAGAGGCTCTTCAAGTCCATAGCTGGATTAAAGCAATGCAGGAAGAATTGTTGCAGTTCAAGAAGCAAGAAGTATGGAAACTAGTAGATCTTCCCGAAGGTCAATATCCTATCAGTACCAGATGGTTGTACAAAAACAAAACTGATGATAGAGGATTTGTCATCAGAAACAAAGCAAGACTAGTAGCACAAGGGTATACTTAGGAAAAAGGAATTGACTATGACGAAGTGTTTGCCCCTTTTGCCAGATTAAAAGGAATAAGAATCTTTCTTGCATACTTGACATCCATGAAGTTTACTGTTTATCAAATGGATGTATAGTATGCTTTCTTATATGGAAAGATTGCTGAAGAAGTCTATGTGAGTCAACCACATGGCTTTGAAGATCCTGAATTTCCTCACAGGGTTTATAAGCTTGACAAAGCTCTGCATGGTCTTCACCAAGCCCCAAGAAAGTGGTACGAGACTTTATCATCTTTCCTTCTAGAAAATGGTTATGAAAGAGGAAAGATTGATCAGACTCTCTTAAGATAAAGAAAAGGAAGAGACATGTTGCTGGTCCAGATCTACGTGGATGATATTATTTTTTGGCTCAACAAACAAGCTACTCTACAAAGATTTTAAAGATCTCATGCATTTAAAATTCCAAATAATTGCTATGGGAGAACTCACATTCTTTCTAAGAGTGCAAGTCCAAAAGATGACAGATGGAATCTTCATTAATCAATCGAAATACATGGAAACAATGTTGAAGAAATTCCACTTTGCTGACTGTTAGTCCATTAGAACACCTGTTGACATTAAAGTGAAGATAGGATCTGATCAAGAAGGCAAATCAGTGGATCAGACTCACTATCGATCTATGATTGGTTCACTCATGTATCTAACTGCTAGTAGGCCTGAAATTATTTTTGGTGTTTGTGTGTGTGCCAGATATCAAACAGATCCCAAGGAATCTCATGTGCATGTTGTCAAAAGGATATTCAGATATCTTAAGGGAAAACCTGCTCTTGGATTGTGGTATCCAAAGGAAGGAGATTTCAATCTCTATGCTTTCACTAACAGTGATCATGGGGGATACAATTTCAATAGGAAGTCCATTTCTGGTGGTTTTCATTTTCTTGTTCCAAGATTGGTCTCCTGGCAATGCCAGAAGTAGAAAAATGTATATGTTTCAACAGCAAAAGCTGAGTACATTGCAGCATCAGCTTGTTGCTCTCAAGTTCTCTGGATTCAAAACCATATCCTTGATTATGGTTTTAACTTCTTGCATACTCCAATTCACATTGACAACACAGCAGTTGCCTTTATTACAAATAATCTAGTTCAGCACTTAAAAAAACACATTGAAATTAGATATAACTTTTTGAGAGATTGTGTTGAAAAGAGGTTAATCATATTGATTCAAGTTTCCACTGAAAATCAATTGGCTGGTTTATTCACAAAGGCATTTGAACCTAGTAGGTTTGAATTTCTATTTCAATCAATTGGCATGATCAACCTTGAGTAAAATCAAACAAAACATCAAAAACAATTTATAAATTTAGAAAACTACAAAAAGAAGTCAAGTTTGATAAAGAAAAAGATCTTTATAGCTATGGGAAATGATATAATTACACTCGTTATATCATTCACTATGCTTAATTTAAAATTTAAAAGACTAACATGATTTACCTAATATGTGGGTAGGCTCAGCTTGGAAGAGAAAATATATGCTGTGATGAATTAAAATCTTATTCAATGGTGAAACTCTCATCTTAAGAGTACTGGTATGTATTGGCTTATCTAAGTGTATGTGTGTAGTAACTTAAACACACCAGTTAATGATACTTTATAAATCTCTTTCACCTACATCAAGTTTCATATTTTTTTTGCTAAGCAAAGACCTGAAAAAACTTGCACATAGTGCAGATGTATTGATTCAAAAGATTCCGAATAAGGAACACATCCAAATTGGATGAATCTACAAAACATAATATATTACTTGTGTATGAGCAAAAGAATCCTATCATGGATCACCTTCTAAAGTGAAGTGAGAAGAATCCAATGTTCATCAAATCATGAAAAAGATCAAAGTAAAAGAATCCAAATGAGGATCAGTGAAAATGAGATCTCATAACTTAGGTGACCTGGTAAATCAAGTTGTGACATAGTTCTACCATACGTTATATGAGGATGGTTGATCATTCCATGCTTCTGTGTGTGAGGTACTTGTTGAGTAATCAAACAAACAAAAAACATGATAAATATCACATGCATTAAAATATTAACCAGGTATGAGTTTAAAAGGACAAACATACCTTCAATCAATAAGTTCATGAACATGTCCATTTTATTACAAAAGAATGCACATGTGTAATGTAAGATTGATATGATCCCAACAAAAGGTATACTTCTCTTCATTCTTAAATCATAAAAACAAAAATTAATCAAAATTAATTCATATTCAAAAGTTTTAGATATTTAAAGTTTCTATCTAGGTATGGATATAAACTTTGAGGGAAGTAATTTAAAAATTCTGAAAAGTTTTTATAGATATTACTTTCTTAAAATTTCAAAACAAATCAAAAAGAAATTGTTTGTGTTGGTGTAGAAGTTATACTATTATATCTAAGCTTATGTAGATTCATGAAAGCATAAGAAGTCCAAGATCAGACAATCAATGAGAAACTTGTATTATCCTTGATATATAAGTCAATCCAAGCAAGAATTGACAACACCAACAACTTCATAAGACACAAGTCAATCAAAGACAGTTCTTCATAACAAGAAAAAAAATTCGAAAGAATAATATCTGCAGAAACATTAAGTTTAGAATAAGGTCAAAATTTAATGCGGGTAAGTGTATTGGTTAATGCGGGTGAAGGTAACCCATGCATATAACCAATGCGAGTAAAGGTGTTAAACCAAGTGAAACCAATGCGGACAAGACAACTCTGCCACATTTGAGTCAAATTCATGAATGTTTATTAAAAAGCTATGAGGAAAACAGTGTTCTTCCGTATTTGTAAATGCGGAAGACATTTGCAAAGCCGTATTTCTTTTTACTCATCCGCATGTCTGTAATGTGGTTGACATAAACACTTCATGTGTATCAAAATGAATAAACAAAGTGCTTAATCTCTTCTATTATCATGATGAAAGTCAATAAATGTGGACATCTTCATTGGTAGCCGCATTTGTTGAAGCAAATGTGGATAAAGAAATTTTACTCTATCGCATTTATTACACTGAACAAATGCTGACTAACTTTGTTCAGCCACATTTGTAACAGTACACAAATGCTGACTAACTTTGTTCAGCCACATTTGTAATAGTAACAAATGTTGACTAACTTTGTTCAGCCGCATTTGTAACAGTAACAAATGCTGATTAACTTTGTTCAACCACATTTGTTACAGTGAACGAATGATGTTAAGTTTTTACTCTTCTGCATTCGTATCAATACACAAATGCTGATGAATAAAACTCATCCGCATTTGCTACAATGATTTAAAAAATGACCGCATTTGTCCTGAAACTTATATTTTTTGTAGAGGATATTAATTGACTATTTAAAGCCATTTCAAAAGGTCATTTGTCCGACGAGCGAAATTCACTATTCATCATCACTCATCATCTTCATCATCAAATCTGTGTTCTACTTCCTTCTTACATCATTTGTCCTCTGTTTTGATTCTCTACAACTATAGTATCAAACAAAAGGTGATAATATTTGAAGTTTATGACCTAAAATGTCAGACTTTTGAACCTGTAATGAACTTAGAACCCTAGGTCAAAATGGTGATTCAAAATCAAACTGGGATTAAGAAATAATGATGATTTTCGACTGCAATGAACAACTTAATCAAGAAGATAACAAAAAAGTGATTCTCACCATGATTTTCAATACCTTGTTCATCGTATGAACAAAGCATAACAAAAGATTAAAAGTTAGAACACAAATCGTGTTTCTAAGAGCTAAAATGAGTTAAGAAACAACAAAAATGACCACTTCAAGCATGAATAATAAAACCACAATGATTATTCATGATAACATCAAGTATAGGCACAAGTCCTATGGAATAGTACCTTTAAGCACTTAATTTTGACCATAAAAAGTCAAAATGAGAAACTTCACTTGATAATTTTGACCATAAAAAGTCAAAATGAGAAACTTCACTTGATGCATGTTCTACAATCTGTTGAGTATTATCAATCTTTCTAATTCATATGCATCTAATGCAGGTTACATGGCAAATCTCACTTGAAGCAAGCTCCATAATGTCAGCGGTTATCTTGACCCTGATGTACCCGAGGCAGAAGGGTTAAGAGACATGATCAGATTTATATCCACTACCAGAATTGCTCATGAAATCACTGTTAGACCAATTATTTATAAGAGATTCATAAGGTCTTTTTGGAGCACTACAGAAATAACAGAGATAGCTGGTGTAAGGACTCTGTCTGGAAGAATCACTGATCATCATACTCTGAACATCACTGAACAAACTATGAGACAGTGTCTATAATTTGGGGATGATGCCAACACTCCCTTAGAACTAGAAGATGATGATATTACTACTTTCTTTGCCAATATTGGATATGAGGGAGGATATGAAGGCAAACATATTGTTAAAGGATTGGTTGAATTACAATGGAGGTTCCTGATTCATCTGTACCAACATTGTATGTCAAAGAGGAAGATTGGATGGAATGACATTCCAGTGATCACATCATCTGCTATATGTGCTTTATGCACTAACAGGCCATTTAACATGTCTGCATATGCATTTAATGGTATGGTATCAAACATTCAGGAAGGAAGAAGACATATGTTCCTGATGTATCCAAGGTTTTGCAATGTCTCATTAATGAAGTCTTTCCTGACATTGTACCCGAAGCACCTGTGCTTGATATTCCTCATTATAATGCTATGTCATATAAGTACATCAAGAAGAGAGATCCTAGGAACTTTTATAGTGGAACATTCTTTCCTTTGTTGCCCTAGATGTTGCAGCAGATAAATTCTGAAGAACAAGCATAAGAGGCTCCTATTGATGAGCCTGTGCCAGAAGAAGAACAACCTGCTCATGACCAATAAATTGTTGCTGATCAAGTTGTTGAAAGGGATGAAGGACAGAGGTCAGTGTCACTCCTAGTGGATGTAAGGGGTGATCTTCACACTGGATCTTCTGTTCATGATATTGATATGGCCTCACCTTTTATGCCCTCACCAATACCATCACCTTAAAGAACACCAATCCTATCACCACAAGCACAACCCATTATCTTTTCACATATATCTCCAATTCATCACTCACCCATATCACCTGTTCCAAAATCTCCTGTTACTACTGAGCCTGTTGAGTATGGTGATTCTGCCAGCTCTTCAAGGGAATCCAAATCATCATCTGATGAGGAGGTCATCCAAGACAGATGCCTGTTAGGCAAGTTGCTTCTAAGGCTTCTCCATCATAAATTATGCTGAATCAGGAGTTAACAAGCCTGATGAAAAGGATGAGTTGATTTCAGAATTATTACAAAAGGTAGCCAAGATGGAAAGGTTACTTAATAGAAGA
The DNA here is from genome assembly GCA_018326385.1 of Flaveria bidentis. Classification (NCBI taxonomy): domain Eukaryota; kingdom Viridiplantae; phylum Streptophyta; class Magnoliopsida; order Asterales; family Asteraceae; genus Flaveria; species Flaveria bidentis. Next base: position 4,502 of record BJCM01206490.1, on the reverse strand, counting down.
TCTGGCATTATATACAGACTTTTGGAACTGGATAAGAAAGAAAGGAGTTGAAAGATATGAAAGAGAAGAATGAGAATGAGAAGAAAGAAAAGGAAATGGAGATTGAAAAGTTAAAGGCTGCTCTTCAACACTCAATGGATGAAATAAGTGGTCATGTTGACACTTTAGCTATCCAAACTATAGCCATGGAAGAACAAGAAGGATTGATTGAAGAACAATCTGATATCATCAAGGACTTGCAGAAACAGATAGAAACTCTGAACAAGAGAGTATCTAAGTTAGAGTTGCTTGTTCTTATCAAAAGAGAAGCTGAGACTGAGAAAGATAAAGGAGAGAAATTAGAAGAGAAAATTCAAAGGGAAAGTGATAAAGAGGACAATTCTAAAAGTTCATCAAGGGAAAGTGGTGATAACTCCCCTCCTACCAAAAATGAAGTTCTCTGAAACTAGGAAAGGGGGAGAAACTAGTGGATCTAAACATGATGAATCTAGTATGGAGATGGTGGTCTATACAAGCAAATCAAAAGAAGTTCACACTGAAGAGGATGAATTCAGTGATATGATTAAAGCTCTTGACTCTTTCACTACTGAAGAGTTTATCATAATTGATGATTTTTTGAAGTTCATTGTTGATCAAGGGCAAAACCAAGAACCAATAATGGTTATTCCTCAATATCCTGTTTCAGTTGAGAAGGAATTGAGTATGCAAATGGTGCATGTTGTATAACCGATTGATGAACAAAAAGAGCTCATTAGAAGATTATGTGAAGAGCGACAAAAACGAGAAGAATCAGCTGCTGTGTTTGAAGAAAAAGAAAAGTCGGAGGCTTAAAAGGTACCTCAAGAAGCTGAAAAGGCTGAAACCTCATCTGGTTCAAGAATGCAGACTTATACCAGATGGAGAAAATATCTATATGAGAAGGCAAAGGGGAAACGACCAATGGCTAAAGAAGAACCAGTTAAGAGACAAGAAAAAGATGACCCTAGAAGCCTTGCAGCAATTGTTAAATTCTTAGAAGAGCATGAAAATGATGAAGCACAATTAAAAAAGAAGGCTGAATTCATTGATTTAGAAGAATGAGAGATAGAGGGTGACTATGTGGTTGATGAACCAATAGCTCATAAAAAACCTGTGAAAGAGGAGGAATCAGTAAGTGAGATGGTAGATAAAACTCAAACTGGTGACTTAATGGTCAAGGCTATGTTTTTGATCAATCATGGGTATGACCATGATGAGGTGTTCAGAATGACTTTTGAGGGAATGAAGGCAGAGGAAGAAAAGTTAAACAAACTGCTGGACCTACATATGAGATTGAGTATGAAAAAACTCTTTCTCCAATCGCTCCAATGTTCAAGTCATTCTCCAAGACAAAGCAGACTTTCACTCCTCAACCATTGTATCCTGATCCCTACAGTATGACTGACAGGGAAATGAAGGACTATCTGTCTAAGCAAGGATTTACTAGATAAAAATTAGGAAACATGAAGAAAAATTCCCTAAGGTTGGCTATCCTTAGGATGATCAATGAAAAGAAGGAAAGGGTGAAGAAAATTGAAGAGGAGACTATTAGCAAGAAGCCTAGAACAAGAGTGTCTGCAGAAGACATCCAGCACACCTAAAGAGACCATGACTCTCTGGCACCTATTCTACACAAGAATCCAGAGTGGTTTGCTGAGCCCTTTCAATTGAAGCTTCCAAAAGGGCTCACCACCACTGAGATGATTAGAGGTGTGTCTACTCCAAAAGGCAAGACTGATCAGAAGATAATTGGTTGGAAGTATGACAGTGACTGGAATATGTTTATGATCAAAAGGATTTTAGGTTTAGTTCAATTCTTCATAGAGTACCCTGCTCTGGTGAACTCCCTTAGAAATCCATGATCTGAAAGAACTAGCCAATTTGGAGTTGATCAATCACAAGGCTATGTTCAAGGGTTATGTGTTTGAAGAAATTCTGAGAATGTTTAAAAGAACAGACAACTTCAAATCTCTCTTGGCTATTTGCATGAGAAAAGATAGATCCTTTGTCAACCCCTTGGAAAAGAAGAGAACTAAACCAACTAGAGAAGTGGTGTTCCTTGAGCTTAAGGTGAAACCTACTGAATCCTTGAAAAGAAAGATGGTAGCTGGAACTCATTCCTCCAAACCAAACTCAAATGTCTATTATGATGAAAAGACATATGAGTTGGTGATTGAAAGAAGATGGGGAGGAAAAGCAAATGCTAAAATAAGATTGTTTAGTGGATATGAAGTAAGATTATTAGATGAATCCTATATCCACTACATATACACAAGGCACTTCAGAGAAATGCAAAATAAATTGGGAGAAGAAGATATGCATTTCTTTCTGAAATGTATAAAGATATTAAAAATGACATTTGATAGAATCAATGTCAAGAGGGAACAGGGGAAGAAGAAGAAGACTCCTCTGTAATTGGGGAATATTGTGAAGTCAGAGGTAGTTGTGGATGGAGCTCTATTGATACATATAGATGGGTTGTCTACTGTGTCAATATGGGAACCCATTTCTCTTAATAAGCTAACCTTAGAAGCCATCTACACTATGAGCCAAATGAAGATCCATGTGCTAAACAAAGAGAACATGTATGATGGAAATAACTTTGTCAACATAATAAAGGCTATTTTGGATCCATCTCAAGCAAAACCTTTTATTCCTCCACAAGACCCAGTAGAATCTTCCCAACCTCAACCACCATCAAACCCTTGAAGAACATAGGCTGTATAATCCTTAGGGGGAGTATTGTTGGACCCTGAAAGGATCATACATGCCAATTCAAGTGATGGGTTGATGGTTGTTTAGCTGGAAATCCCATAAGTCCAAGAACCAATGCAGATGAAGAATCTGCAAAGAAGATGACAAGTGTCGACTAACCGCATTTGTATATGCGGATGCCATAGAACAAATGCTGACAAGTATTTGTTCTTCCGCATTGATAAATGTGGATAGCCGGAAACAAATGTTGACAAGTATTTGTACATCCGCATTAACTAATGCAGATGCCCGACAACAAATGCGCATATGTGTTTGTTCATCCGCATTTATCAATGCTGATGACCAAACACTAATACTGAAGATAAAGAAGAAATGCTGATCAAGATCAACTCATCCACATTAGTCAATGAGGATGAACAAAAGAAATGCTGATGAAGACTTAGACTAGTTCTCTGATGTATAGGTCAAGGGTAGTTTAGTCATTTTGTAAAAGGCATCTTGTTAGCCTAAAAATAGAATAGAAAACATCGTATGTGAGGTGATTGTTGATAGACAATCTAGAAAATTAGAATCTTCGGTTTACAAGGTGTCTTGTTACTGTTTAATGCTCTTACCATAAGCATTCATTGTAACCAATTACTTCATTAGTACAAACACCATTTTTGAGTATTTCCTGCATTCAATGTTCCTTGATTGTTTGATTCCACCTTACAATCATTGACTCAATCTTCATATTTGATCCTTGTTGATTCACATTAACAGAGAATATCATTTTCAAACCCAGTCACCATCCCCTCAGCCTTCTAAACATCTCTCCTTGGAGGAGTTTAAGGAGATCAAGATGAAACTCATCAGATGCACAACCTTGAGTGATGTCTCTTGTAAGGAGCACTCTGTCAAGCTAACTTTTGTTGATGGATCCTCATGTTCCTTCACAAGATATCAATTCCTTAATCTGCCAAGAGGAACATTGGACCAGGCTATCAAACTTCTTGGACTCAACTCAGATTCACTCAATGATGAAGAGAAAAAGCTAAGAAGGAAGCTGGTGACTCTATTAGATACCAACATGGGGGGGAAAGTGCCTAGCAAACCCCTTGTGCCAAGAAAGAAAATTGTCTAGTGGTGGTTTAAAGACTCTTCTCATAACTTTGTTGTTGAGAGAGAGGATGGCAAGCTAAGCAGGCTTAATGCCTCATGTCTGCTACACTTGAGTAGATTTGATATTTCTGAGTTAGTTGAGAAGCCATTATCCAACCCCTCAAACTAGAGATAGTTGCCCACATTAGAAATCACCTGAGCAGCCTTCACCTTGCTGAGCTAACTGCTAGGACAAGGATTGAAGAAGAGTTAAAACTGAAAGAGGAAGAGGAGAGGAAAGGATCAACAACCAAAGGCAAAGCCTTTCTTCAAATGGCTGTAGATCGTAAACTTGAATCCATTGTTAGATAGGAGTATGACTATAACTCTTGTCAACTAACTCTGTTCAGAGGGCACAACAAAGGGTGCATGTCATTAGAAGCGATAGACTGGATCTCCTATCCACTAATGACTTGCATAGACTTCTTAGCACAACTTCTGGACAGAACAAAGAAACTGACAAATATCTCCTGTCCCTTGTGTAGAAAGTTTTGAGAAGTAGAAGCAAGTGAGGTTTTGGTAGCAATAGCCTAGGGGGAGTTTGTTGGATCTTGAAAGGATGGTGCAACCAAAACCAAACACTTAGGCTATTTTTGGTGCAACTTATGAAGGACTTCCGAAGCTAAGTA
>BJCM01206489.1:0-28810 GCA_018326385.1 Flaveria bidentis | reverse complement strand
ACAGTCTTCGTCTTCGTCTTCGATCTAGGGTTTGTTCCCTGTTGTATTGTCTTCACGTCTGTAAGTTTGTTTGTATTTGTTTCCACAACAACAGATACGTAATCGGTTGTTGTATTCTGTAAGATCTTCAACAAAAGTTGAAGATCTAAGGTTTGGTTGGGGTTTTTTTGGGTTGGTAACTAATAAAAGTTTTCACACCTGTTTTGTCGTTATATCTGGAGTTGTTCATGTTTATGAGATTGCATGTTGATTAGATAGTTTGATTTGTGTTTTTTTACAGAAACTCACACTAGGTGAGAAAACCCCCTTAGCCTACCAAAACCCATTTTATTTTTGTCACATGTTAGACTTGAAACTATAAACTCCATTTATTTTTATGACATCTTAAAGTGACTCACTTTAATCAATTGAGCTGCGTATAATTGGTTTTTGGTTTGTTACTTAAAAAATCAATCTACCACAAGAAGAAAATTATTGATTAATAACCTCATATAGTCATATGTTGTCCTGACACTTGTGAATTCTACTGTCTAAGATGTCACTCTAGCACCTGTTTGAGTTAGCGGAGTAGTTGATACTATGTTAATACACTTATTGACCCTTCTCATGATTATACTACAATATATATATATTATTTAAAAAGATAATAAAAAAACCATGAGCCTCTTTGAACCATAATTTTAAATATATATTTTGTAATATTTTTTATATTACTTATAAGAGTTTAAAGTATAACTAGAAAAATCTTTCTAATATAAACTTTTATGTGTTTCAAATGAATCTATTTAATATTAATTGTTCTTATTAAGTAAGTATGATATTGTGAAAATTTCTATAATACAAATAAAATTGTCCTAAAAATTATCCTCAGGTATTAGATTACGATAACCTCTTATATTAAGATATAACCAACTGCGTCTTGAAAGGTTCATGGAACCTTGACTAACTCCCTTGAATACCCATTTCCAACAAAGTCATGATCAATCTTCAAGAAATCAAACATAGAAATTTCGATCAATGTTCTATCCCTTTTAACCAAACCAGACAACCATATGGTCTCGCTTTTTCACCTCTTCCTTGATGACGAGGGTTTGAAGTTTGAACCCTAGGTATTACTATTAAAAAAAATATCGTTGTTATTGTGTTGTTTTGAACAAAAAGGGCATTACACCGCAAAAGAGATTGAGCCATGAATTTACCACAAATAAAACAACAATAACATTACCTTAATGGACATCTTTATTTGGTTGACGTATAAAGTTGTTGGTACACAACGAAAGCACCAAACGTTTGCCAGAAATTGTTGTTTGAGAAAGTGTAGTTGTTCTCTTTCCAAAAGTATAATCCATTTATGTAAATTATAGAAATGCATTTGTTCGCTTTTGATGCGCTTTGCCTTTATATATAATAATACAAAATGACATGGCTTTAATGGATATATGTGTGTGCATTGAAGTTGTTAATTTGTAAACAAAGAGGGCTTTTAAAAGTGTTAGTGATACTTTATTGCTCAACACTTAAATGACCAAATTAAATTAAGGCTCAAATAATCATTGAGTGACTAAAGAGTATATGGTCTAAACAGAATTTTGGTGTGTAATTTTTTAAGGTTGAGGATTCAGATATCTTGTAATGAATATAATTATAGTATTAAAAGTAGATTAGATTGTTGATTAAAGAAATAATGAGTAAAATAAAAGAGGTTGTTTTGTAGTTACATATCTGAAAGCAATGTTTAAATATGATTTGTTAAAACTGTTATAAAAGCTATTTTTATTGTTTAAAATTAACTATGGTTGTTGAGTTGTTAACCTTGGACTCATTTTCTTCTTGATTAAAACCCAATTTCATGACGTGTTTTTGTCTTGAAGTGTAAATCCGTTTTCCTCAACCCCAAGTCTTTTTTGGTTGTAAAATCATTGCTAACTATTTTCTTTTATAAAACACTCTGATAGTAAGGTGTATCTCTTGTATCTAAGATATCAATAGTTCAAATACTACAAATGTAAATATAAATAATTAATATAAGTATATTAGAAGTTATTCTTAAAAAGTATTTTGAATAACAATTTCTTTTACTCATGAAAACCACCAAAACTTGCACTTATAAAAATTTAATCTCACAATAGATTTATGATGGACAATCCTTAATGCTAATAGACTACAAGAACATTTGACAATTGCTAACTAACTTATTAGAATTTATTACCTTATGAATGGATATAAATAGATAGTTAAATGGTTACAGAGTTAGTCATTGCTAGATTTTTCTAACTTTTAGTTTTTTTAGTTTTCTTCTCCGCATAAAACTTTAAGAAGAAACAATGTATAATTTACATTAAATAAATCGATTCATCAAAATTTGAGGCTAGGCAAGACTAATTCAGAATCATCATACATCATCTTTGTCATCACTTATGTAGAAAATTTAAACTTCCTTGAACAAGTTTTCTAACATGTTAGCGTTTTTATAACCATGACTTGTATAACGACATCATGTGTAGACATAGGCGGACCTATTATGAGGCTACCCCTCAACTTTTTACGGGTAGCATAAAGAGAAAAAATTACGGTTTTATGTAAAATAAAAAATAAAAATTACGGTTTTATGTTACCCCTAAGAAAATATTACGTTACCCCTAAGTTTTTTTAAACTCAATACTTCATAGAAAGTTTTAATGTTTATAAAAACTAATATTATATTTATAAATAGGGGTGTGCAAGAAACCAAAATAACCGAACTGCAACCATAATAACCGACACAATCGAACCAAAAAAATCGAAACCAATAAGAAACCGACGGTTTGCTTTTATGATTTTTAAAAAACCGGGTTTTTCGGTTCGGTTTTGGTTTTGCGTGTAACAGAAACCGAAAAACCAAACCGCAACCATAAAACCGAATTTGTAAATTTAGAAGTATATTCATATACTTATAAACATGACTAGCCCATAAATTATTTATTTAATTTATGCTATCTAAAATAGATAAATGTTTAGGTTTCAAGCATAGTGTTTAAATTTTTTGTTTTGGTAGATTAAATTATTTTTATTGAACTTTTTGTTATTGTGTTTTATTGATTGTAATTAATTTTAATGTTAAGTAATTATAAGAATCTATAGATTATGTTTAAAGATCAACAAAATGATGTAAATTCAAAATTTCTAGCTTAAATTTATTACTTTGAACCAATTTAAATAAAAAAACAAAAAAAACTTGAAGCCCAAAAACAAAACCGAAAAAACGAAACCGAACCAAAACCGAAGTGAAAATCGAAAACCAAAAACCGAAAAAACCAAAACCGAACGGTTTCGATTTTAGCTTAAAACCGAACAAAACCGACCATGCTCACCCTTATTTATAAATAAACATTACATTTTATAAAAAAAATATAAATAAATCATAAGCTCAAAATACCCAACAGTCCAATATAATAATAATTAAGAAGTTCAAAATGAATATAAACCCAAAAATCATTAAACAACATAAAAAATCTAACTAATTAATCTAAATAACAGTAACCCAATCAAACACCATCAATCACCCTATGCCCCGATCGACCATTCGTTCCTTCCCATAGGCCATAACCAGTCAGTCACCATCCACCCACACTACCGATCACCCTGCATCCCCACCGCCGTCCATCCAGCCGACCACCACCGAACTGTCCCTTACTACGGCGGCCCTTGCCATCACCCACATGTGATTTTTCATCAATTTACTGCCCACTTCAAGTTAATATTTTTAGTTTTTTTCTCTATTACACTATAAAATCAGGGATTTAGGGTTTAGGTTGTTCAATTTCTAATTTTAAGTGTCATTTGTTATGAAAATAAATAGTTATTTGGTTCAGTTTTTAATATTTATGGTTTATGTAATTACATATATGAAGTAGGAATTTGAAAGATGAATCAGATGTTTAATATTGAAATTAGGTATTTGAATTATGTTATTTTGTAAATTCAATTTGTAATCTTATTGTGTTATTTGCTATAAAATTAGGGATTTGAAAGATAAATAAACAAGTTGTTATTGATAATTTTTCAATTTTTTTTGCAAGAGTAGGATATTGATTCTAAAAATGATTTGATATTGGGTCAATAACTACTTTGAGTTTAATTCCTTCGATCCCAAATGAATTTGATTTGAATGATCTTCATTTGAACCTATTTATTAACATAAACGTACGACAATTTTTTTTACGTTACCCCTGAACTTTATTTATAAATCCGCCACTGCGTGTAGAAGAAATTTTCTACATTGCAACCTGATTTATAGGAAGTCATGTTGGATAGGAAAAAAATGAATCGACTCTCTAATGACTCTACTTTTTGACATGACCTAAGTTCTTTTAAGTTGTAAAACCTATATTTTAAACCCATAATTCAAATCTAACTCTTCACACGTGCAATTAAACACAAAAAAACACATTCTTGTGTTACAAAAATCCCCATTAAAATTGAGTTGTACGGACACATTATCTCGCGGTGGCATGCCTAATGGTGATCTTGTCTTCTTTGTATGCATATCATAACTTGTCCCTTAAAAACTCTAAAATCAAATCTATTTAGCTGTCCATTACTCGATAATATATCTAGCATCTTTCCATTCTATTGACGATGTGACACTAGTTTAAGATGTAACTAACAATCAAAATCATTTCTTCTACTTTCTAATATTTTCAAAGATTTAAATATCCATGTTTTCATAAGAATTTGTATTTCTTTGTTTTGCTTCTAGTTGTATGAAGATTAACTTGCATTCGATGCATTTAGTCTCCAAGAGAAACGAAATAGAAAAGCCCAATTAGTAGGAAAATGGGCTGATGGTTTACAAGTTACTCTTGGCCTGTATACACAATCAGCTATAGAGATGCACATTTCGGGTTTTGGGCCGGACCCGAAACAGGGTTCAAACCGGGTTGGGCCCAATTGGGTTTTTTTGTACCCGGGTATTGGTGAACCCGAGTACGAACCCGGGTCGGGTTTACTTGCGGGAAAACCCTACCCGGGTAGGGTCGGGTCCGGGTCGGGTCCGGAACCGGGTACAATACCGGGTTTAGTTTATTTTTTTCTAATTTTATTTTCTTTTTTATGTCCAATACCGGGTTCAATATCGGGTCCAATACTGAATTTAGTTTGGGTTTAGACCAGGTCGGGTTCGGGTCGGGTCGGGTTCGCTAAAAGACTCAAAAACTAAACCCGGTTCCAACCCTACGGGTTTAAACGGGTTCGAACCGGATATGCCTCCCATCGGGTTGTACCCGAACCCGGGGCCGGGTCGGGTTCACCGGGTCGGGTCCGTACCCGGTTATTTTGTGCTTCTCTAAATTCAGCTAGTTATTTAGTCCATTTTGATGTCTCTTTGGTGGATCTTTTTAGCTTTAAGGCCTTAAGGGTGTTTTCATGAGTTTAATAATTTGAAAACAGGGAAATGATTTAAAGAGAATAAATATAATATTTTCATGCTCATAGATTTTCTTTTCTATAAAATTGTTAACTTTTTTTTTCAACTAAGTTAAAGTTCAAAAGAAAAGTATTTTAGCTACTAACCTAAGAATTTACAAAATTCAAATTAGGGTTATATATCAGTCGGTTTGATTAGTTCGGTTATGAGGTTAAACTGAACTTAACAACGGTATTTTACTTTGTCTTTTTAGTCATTCTAATTATGTTTTGATTGTAAGGGTCTAGTTTTTCCTAATTAGTAAACACCGTAGAGGCAGCACACCAAAAATGAGTGTTAACAACCAGTGGAGATTTGATAATTTGATACCACTTATTTGTTCCACTTGAATAATTGAATTATTCTACATTCCACTTGTGACTTGTTTAATTTGGAACTTTCTGTTTGTTAAATTTTGTTTATTAATTTTAGATTCCACTTAAACCTTGCTTTAGTATAATGGCATTCAACAACGAGGGTGTTCTTCACCTATACTTTTAATGTTTTTCAACTATTTATTGAAATGTTTCTCTTAATTAACAGAACTAGTTGTGTTCATTTGTTCAATTATATTAGTTTCTTAACATTTCTATAACGTTTGATGATGTATTAAATTATAATATACATCTTAACATTTATTGAAATGTTTCTCTTAATTAACAGAACTAATTCTTAGTTAGCATACCACAACGATGACTCTATGTTGTTATCCTTAATTTAATAGAAAAATTTATATACATAATTCATACATGGTTTTTTTTATTCTTCTCCGTCTAAAATAATACACAACTTTAGTTTAATCATATATCAACAACAATTTTTTGTGCTTATTTTTTTATATACACATTCCAATCTACTTAAACGAACCCGTTTTTCGTTTCCGCCAAATTCTACAATATTGGCTGGCAATTCCCAGCCTATTTATGACACGATTAAACATGTTTAATAAAATAAATATATTTTTTATTTTCTTTACATTTTTAAAAATAATTAAAATCAAAAGGCTAAACTCTATTATTTCACATTCTTGGTTCATAAAAACATATAAAGAAATTATAAACACAATATATAAGTAGTTAAACAAGTCTTTTGTATGTTTGATATATCAGTTCTGCGCGTCATCTCTAACCTTTTAAATACGATAATACCCGTTTTGCTGGCCCATGATATATCACCAATGATAATGATGATTACATTTGAAACACCTTACCCTTAAAATAGTTAAATCAGGCTAATATTAACCAATAAACTATAATACATATTACCTAAAATAAGATACATATTATTACAAAGAAAATAATAATTTCATATTGGGATCATCTTCCTCCCACCAACAGCCCATTACTTTAACTAATTATTATCAAGTTGCATCGTTAAAGTACCATCAATATTCCGATATTCGCTTTAATCCTGTATTTAGTCCCTTTTTCTTTCTACTATAACTATTATTTATTCTTAATTTCTTATTTCTTATTATCTTGACCCCGCACCTACATTAATATTATTATTATTACTATTCTTGACTCCGCAGCCACATGCACCAATAAACATTTAAATCATCTTATCTTACAATCTATATATACCACTTCTTTCATGATCACAAACACACAAACAACTTAACAATGGCTTCTTCTTCTACTTTCATTCTTCTTTTCCTCTGTTTTCAACTGTTTTCCACCATTTCTAAAGCTGTTGTGCCACCTTCACAAACCTTCACTCACGTTAACGAAGGGGATTTCGGCGATTACATCGTCGAATACGACGGGAATTACCGCGCTCTTCCCATTTTTAGCAGCCCATACGAATGGGCTAAGTGGTTGGAGCAAAGAGTGTGAGGTGAAAAAAGTGACATCTTGTAAAGCTAGTGACTTTGGGTACTACAAGCTTGAAGGGGTTGATCATTTTATGATCAAGTACACTAGGGGTGACGCGACGAAACAGAGCGATTGCGAAAGCAAATGCACAAGTGATTGTAAGTGCATGGGGTATTTCTATCACACCGATCGGTCGAGGTGTTGGATCGCTTACGATTTGAAAACATTAACACGAGTTGGAAACTCGACTCATTTGGCCTACATCAAAACACCCAAGAAGTAGTAATGTCATGAGCTCATGATAAAGTTATTTCTTCACGTTGTTTTGATTGTCACTTCATGTTTGATTTGATATGATCATGTGAATCCGAATAAAATTTGTGAGAAGGAAAAATTCTCAAAATAACATGTGACAAGTTGTTTCTTCAAATAAATTTTAGATGTTAATTGTTGGTATTGTGAATTTAAAATATTCTAAGCATCGTGTGCCGGTCAAGATGTGATAATTTGTAGTATTGACCTAAAGATTGGATAATTGTACTTCTTATTAATAAACAAATTATATTTTGCGAAATTAGGATTTAGAAAGCAACCCAATATTGACTATAGAATTGAATGTATGTTGTTTATTGGGAGACGTTAAATCTAGAGACGTTAAATGTATGATGATATTAGATTTAAGTTTTACCTTTTTTTTGTAGCTTTTTAATGGTACTTAAGAGTTTATTTTTTAATGGTTTATAATTTCTAAATATTTAAGAGGTAACACTGAAGTTAAATGTTAAAAGGTTAAATCTTAATGGTATTTTTTAAGCATTTAATATTAGAATTATTTTTTAATCATTTAGAGGTCATGAACCGTTAAAAAGTAGCTTCTTAATAACCATTAAGATGCTACTAAACAATAATTTTAATAATTAATATTCAAAATAGGTTTCCTCCGAATAATACATACTAGATATGCCCTTGAAAACGATCTATATTTAAAATAGGTTTGTGTATTTAATAATTTATAAGATAATAAAGCTATTAACTTAAGATGGAAAATAGTTGATCAGTTTAACTAAATTTTAACTCATACAGCAGTCTGTTTGGTACTGAAAATTTCAATACACAAGTTATTAAAAATATTGAAATATGGTTTCTAAAATAGAATGTAATCACAGTTTTCAAAGATGCATTAAATAAATTAGGCAGTAACTTACAATTTAAACGAGTTTAAAATATATTAAAACAATCTTTACTTAATATTTTGGATTGATATCGGGGGTTTAGGTTGCTTAAAAGATATTGATATGTCATCAAGTTTGTATGAGATTTAGAAAGAAAAGGATTGTGTAGTGGCTCAAAGAATGGTTCTTTGGTACGGAGATAGAATCGGAAAAAGGTCGGGTTAAATAGTTGGGAGAATGAGGATTTAGACTGGATGATTGCTTTGTTGCAGACTGTCAATAGAAGGTCAAAGGAAGACACATAGCGGTGGATGGGAAATGATTTGAGAAAATTTTCTTTTAAATCAGTCCAGAAAATCATAGAATCTAATAGATCTCCAATGGACTTATGCCTTATGTACTGGATCAAGTGGGTTTCATTAAAGATACACTCCTTTATTTGGAAGGCTAGATAAGCTAGCTTACCGACAAAAGATGCATTGTTAAGATGTGGGATTGGAGTTGGGTTCCTTGGAATGTAGCTTATGTTTCGCTCACAACGAATCGGTTGATCATGTCCTTTCTTCATGTAACATGGCTATGTTTGTTTGGCCTAGGATTAAAGCATGATGTGGAGGTCTAGCGCAGATTCCTTCGTCAATCCATCAAGCAATGATTGACTTGGACAACTTTAGTGGCAACCGGAAGTTAAGAACCATCATCCATTACATTTACATGATGACATGATGGCATATTTGAAAGGTTAGAAATGACTTGATATTCAACAATAGATCGGTTATTCTTACATCGGTAGCGGAGGAAGTTATAGTTAACAAGTATTGGTGGCTTAAAAACAAGGCGATGTTAAAAAACTTACATTGGCATTATTGGCGTAATTTTGCTTTAAATAACTTCTTGATGTAATTGATGTTTGGGCTCTAGCATCTTTCTATAATAATTGTTTTTTGTGTTGTCAGTTTAAAAATAAAATTTAATGTGCCTACGGGGCTAGCTCATATTTTTGTTTTTTATCGGAAGAGAGGTCCAGCGTGTAAACCTTAACATGATGAATTTAATTGTGAAGTAGAATAAATTAGAAGTCAAAATCATTTCCTGGATTAATGGTATCAAATTGGTCAGATAATCAAAGCTGCGTGCAAGTAGTGACTCAATATTTTAGACAGGAAAACCACAAACTATAAAAAATGGATTTTAACGAATTAAACTATTCTTTATTGACCGATAATAATATAAATATTTTAATCGGTGATATTTTTAATTTTCATATTTTTTACTATTTATAGTTTTACTTACATATCAGAATTGTTGTTGGTAACAAAAATAAATATTGAAAGTGTTACTTTTAATTTTTAGTTCGAATAATTATCCGTCAATAAACAATAGTTTTGATTATTAAAATCTAATTTAGCTTTTATTTATTAGAGAACAGGATGGTTAAATATTAATGTTATCTTGAAAAAATATTTGTTCAGATATAATATCTGCAGTTTCTAAACATTTTAAAGTCAATGTTATTAATAAAAAAAGCTTCTTTTGCCACTTGTTATATTTTTAAACATTTCTTTTACAATTGTTATTCTTCTAAATATTCTCACTTTATTTTTCCTCCAAAAGTGTATTAAAGTAATTTAAACACTCAAACAATTTCTCTCTTTTCATAAAAATTAATTTGGTTAATTAATATATTTTTCTTTCTTATCTACATTTAAAAAAAATCAAACTATGTTTTTAAAAATAAATTTTATTAAGAAAATTATAATTCATATATTTTCTAAAACATTAAACCTTTTAAAACAAAATATTTTAAATCAGTCATTTTTTAAAATAATTATAAAAAATATGAAATTTTCTAAAAGTAGTTTATTAAACAACTAAAATAATTAGAAACTTGAGTTTTTAATAAACAAGATTTTTATAAATAATAAATTTTTATAAAAAAATCTTAAAACAAATATTTAAAAATAAAACTATTTAGATAAGAGAGTTAAAGATAATATAATTGGTTTATCTCTTAAATAACTACGTATATATAATTTTATACATATCTTATATTAAAATATTGTACTGTAACTTTTCATGTTTATTACTAACTATAATTCGTTTAATAAATAAGTTTCTAGACTATCTATTTATCTATATATTTATCTATCTATAATTTATCTATTGTTTGTTTACTTGAAGTAACTATTCATATGCAATTATAATCATATTTTATATTCAAATATGGTTTTATAATTCATAAATTTTATTACTAATTATTTATTATTTTATTTATTCAACCCGTGTAATACACATAATACTAACCTAATTATCGATACTTTAAAACTCAAAGAGCAAACACTTAATGCATGGTTTACGACTTCAAATTGCATGCCTCTGTGATTCGATTCAGGCATTTGTTGGCTTTTGGTTTCAAAAGTTGTTTATTATTTTATTTTTATTTTATCATTATTTTGTACTATATTTTGTATTTTTTTATTACTTTAAAAATAGAATGTTATTTAAAAGTATGGATATACACTTACGACGTACTTAATTTTATCTACGTATAGACACAAGTTTCATTTTAAAACAATACCGGTCAATTATAATATATTATTAAACTTTTTTCAAGAACATAATGTCTTTTTAGAAATTACGAATATAATATTGCGATATAATTATCTCTACGTACGTTTTGTGATAAATTTTATACGAAATCGAGCCTCGTAAAAGGCAACCAAAACCTGTTATCTAAGTATAATATATATCTATTGCTTTTCAAAACATCGTAACTATTTTCTATATTCCAACTAAACCATTACGATATACTTATTTCAACATATGTTTTGATATAACTTTTACCTGAGCAACGCAACACGCTGGCATAAAACTAGTATATTTATAAAAAATATCTTAGCTTGACAACTTAGGATTTTTTTTGTCCTTTATTTACAAGGAGGAACATGGTACGGAGACAAATATTTAAAATATGTTCCAATTGATGGCCTTTCAATAATATCAAGCGTCCATCGTCGGATCATTAAACGATTCCAAACAAACACCCAATTACTATAGTTTTTAAAATACTTTTATATAGAATTTTGAGCATTGTAATAACTTAAGTCTTATTTTTTATATACATTTTAGATACATATATAATATGAAATCTACCACCCGAATTATATTGTATAATAAAAGTTTTCAACGTAGATAGGACAGCTACATAACATAACTTATCTAAATCAACATAAACTTGTACGGTTACATTATATATTTATAGATTATAATGTTGTCTATGACGTGCATAAATTTTATTTATTTATAGAAATATGTTGCTTGTTAAAGATGAAAACACAAATTCATTTTGAGATCGATAATTTTGACCCAGCAAAACAAGGTGCTTGCTGCTGCCATAACTATTGGCACCATGAAACGCGTTAGTTGCCATCTACGACCACAACTTTAGTTGACCACATACAATGTCAACTTACATACTTTTTTAGTTTCGTTAGTAAGGGGTGATGTCACATAGAGGGGTTCGGTGTCACTATCATGTCATTAGCTCTCATGCTCACCTAGCCATCCGCATGAGATGCCACTTTTTTTTATTAATTTTGTCGTGCCGCGTAGGTGGGACGACGTCCTAATATCATATCGAGTGGTTACCGGACCCATGTCACTTTGTCACCTTGATAGTGTCCTCGTGCTGGTATCAAGCTAGTGGCTACCTCACTCATGGTGTTGCTGGACAACCTTTATATATATGTCTTGTTTCATTTTTTTTTTGTATTTTAACGGTCGTTAGTTTACATTATTTAGTTTAATTACATAGTTGTCACATAAGGTTCATCGTGTAAAAAAAGATCCAGACGGCATAATCCAAAAACAAATTGACGTATTAGGGAAATATCATTAGTAAAATGTTGAGGCCGTCGAGTAAATATTAATATATATTTATTATTACTTTTTAAAGTTAGTTTTATATAGATTAATGATTTCATATCTAAATATTAATAATAAAGTTAATTATCTAGAAATTAGAATGCAAGCTACGTGAAATCATTTAAAAAGATATGATTAATAAAACGTTAAGACTAGTGAATAAAAGCGCAAACAAATTTTAGATATATTTATCATCACTTTTTTTTAAAATTAGTTCGATAAAAAAATGTTGTATCACATGATCTAACTACCAATAATATAATTAGATGCTTTTGTTCAAAGTAGAATGTTAAGTGGTTGTTTGGATGTTTTTAATAGTTATTAAGATGCTACCTCTTAATGGTTCATAGTTAAAAGGCTTTGAATCATGAGGGAGCGTTTGGTTGGAAAAATGAAATGGAATTAAGAAACTAGTATAGTTTTCAAGTAAAATTATGTTTGAGTGTGTAATGAAATGTAAAACCCAAGTGAATGTTTCACCTCAATTCCCTTGGTTGTGGGATTTCAAAATTCTTCTACCCAGAGAGGGAATTTAAAATCCCACAACCAAAAGAATTGAGGTGAAACATTTACTTGGGTTTACATTTAATTACTTACTAAAATATAATTTTACTTGAAAATTATACTAGTTTCTCAATTGTATTTCATTTTATTTTATTCTTCCAAACAAACGCTCTCTAAGAGTTAGCATCTTAATGAGTATTAAATACCTAGTTTTACATGCGACTTAACTTAATGATGTAAACTTAATGATGTAAACCAATCACTGCTAGACTAAATGACCAAAGATAAAACAAACTATATATATAAAAATTATACAACTTAAATTAATAAAAATAAATGTTAAAAAATAAAATTAGTTACAAAGATAAAAATCACTCTCTGTAATTTAGTCGAGACTATAAAAAAATATTTCCAGTGTCCATATATAAACCCATAAAACTAATAACGAGGCGCTCAAGTGGTTTGAAACCAAATTATATTAACAATAAATATACACACCCATCATATTTACTTTTAATTAATATACACTTTTTGTTCATGACGAGATTTAAACATCTAACTTTTTTCTAAACGGCTAATGAAAAACCTTTTAAACCCGATCACCGGGGTAAATTCATTGATAAAAAGCCACTCATGCTCGCAAATACAAACAACGTTGGTGACCCGACTTGTCCACTATTCCAACACTCAAATACGCACTATGATAAACTATTACCCCACTTGAAGCATATTACAATTAATGAGACTCCAACTCATGACTTTTATTTTATAAAATCATAAGATACATTTTTTAAAACCAATCAATCTAAAACTCATTGGCATTTAAATATCTAACTCTTAACAAGAGTATCACATAATGATTCACATGCCTTGGTACCACCAGCCTATAGACGTTTTGTGTATCAAACCGATTATA
Organism: Flaveria bidentis; assembly: GCA_018326385.1. Classification (NCBI taxonomy): domain Eukaryota; kingdom Viridiplantae; phylum Streptophyta; class Magnoliopsida; order Asterales; family Asteraceae; genus Flaveria; species Flaveria bidentis. Next base: position 15,037 of record BJCM01206489.1, on the reverse strand, counting down.
TGATACAATTTTTATACTTTCCTTGATATTTTATTATAAGAATATTGTAATCATCATTATGCCACGTGCAGATTATGTCACCTCAGTACATTGTCTGCATTAATTTACGAATCTGCATGTAGCTTCTCGACCCGGAAACAAATCACGAATATATTCAAATCTACAGTCAATGAGTTGCTTTCAGAATCATTATTCTTCGATAAGATAATATTTTTTATTTATTTAAAAAACATTATGATCCAAGCTATATGCCAATACACGACATATCGTCACATCTTTGACCCCCACACATTTATTACAAACCTTTAATCTAATACACATCAAATCAAACAACAGAAAACATAAAGAAATAATGGATCATGAGTTCATGACATTTTTAATTACTTGGGTGTTTTGATATACGCCAAATGAGTCGAGTTTCCGACTCGAGTTAATGTTTTCAAATCGTAAGCGATCCAACACCTCGACGAATCGGTGTGATAGAAGTACCCCATGCACTTACAATCCCTCGTGCATTTGCTCTCGCAATCGCTTTGTTTTGTAGCGTCACCCCTAGTGTACTTGATCATAAAATGATCAACCCCTTCAAGCTTGTAATAATAAAAGTCACTAGCTTTACAAGATGTCACTTTTTTCACCTCACACTCTTTGCTCCAACCACTTAGCCCATTCGGCGTCGGGCACGCGACACACTGGCTATCCTCGCACAACCCGAAGTTCCCACATCGCCCCGGTAACTGACACTCGCTTTCCATCGAATCCCGATCTAGAAACGTGTACACCAACTCCCACGCCACCCCTTGCACGTTCGGGTTATACGTGTAGAACCTAAGGTTCCCGTCTATCCCCAACCGAAGATACGATAACGTGTTGTTGTATCGCGTATACGCCATGAAGCGGTTCGAAGACGATGTCGGGTTCGTGGTGAAGTACTCGAACGCCAAGTAGTAAAGAAACCCCTCATCAGTGTCTGGGACTGATGTAAGCGTTAAGTTGCTCAAACTACCTTTGTCAATAGTGAACCATTCCCTAGATGACCAGTAAAGCATTGGTCGAGGCGAGCTCGAGCTTTTGTAATACATGGCTAACCCTTTTGGCTCCATCACCAAACTATACGGTCCGTCGACGTTGCTCACATCCGAAAGGCGGCTCACGAGCTTATTCGGACCACCGGCTCGAAGTGTTTGACCCACAAGAAGAGTGTCCGTTGGTGAATCAAAGCTTTGCCATAAGTAATTACCCTTACCGTCATGAAGAACCATGTTACCTGTGGGAAGCACCTGAAAACCAACCACACCCTTGTTCGCGGTGTTCGTTTGCCACGCGACCCGTCCGTCGGCGTCCGTGAGGACCAGGTTGCCGTCCGTACCGAAGGACAGGGTGGCGTTTTCGCGAACCGGGTTGCCCCGGTTCGCTTCCCAGACCCACCGCATGAGCGATTCGGATCGAACCGTGCCCATGCGGAGGGCTAGAGTGAATGCGTTAGGAGTTGTGTTGTAGAAGCAGAGCTGAAATGGGCTGTTGAATGGGTCAAGAGCGCGGTAATTGGCGTCGTATTCGACGATGTAATCGCCGAAATCGCCTTCGTTAACGTAAGTGAAGGTTTCTGAAGCTGGTACAACAGCTTCAGAAATGGTGGAAAATAGTTGAAAAGAGAGAAAAAGTAGAATGAAAGTAGAAGAAGATGCCATTGTTGTTTGTGTGTTTGTGATCATGAAATAAGTGGTATATATATAGATGGGATCATGGGATAATGCAGCCGCCTGTGGTATTATTGACGTGTACCGTACAACCAAGTAATGCAGGGTCAAATAGTATGAGTTTTTTAAATTTTATAAAATAATATATTAATAAATGGATTTTTGGGTGCGGTGGCTTATGAATAAATATGAAAAAGGGGAATTAAAAGGCTTAGAACGATTATTAAAGTAGCTTTTCTGTTGCAACTTGATGAATAGAGTATAGTTATTGATACTTGGTGGGAGGAAGATGCCTATTTGAAGAAGAAAGATCTTTAAAAAAAAGTTTTAAAAGAGTATGGTATTAATTACGGGCAATCGAAGTTTTAAAAGAGTATGGTACACCAAAAACGGGTCTGATTGTTTTAAGTTTTGTGTTTTTTTCCCGTTATGTTTGGGTTTTTCTACCTTCTTTTAGAGGGTCATAGGATTTTAGTGTTACATGGTATACTTTTACTTGTCATATGCATTATTTTTAAACTCAATGATATGAATTTATTGTTACAGGTTCTTATATACAAAATAAGGATGTTTCGTGACTTATTATGTCGTCAATGTTTGATGAAATGAAACCCGGTGTTCATCAAATCGAATTCAAAGTAATTGAATGGAATTATATATTGTTAGCTTCGAATTCAAATGGAATCGAATACATCGATCAGAATTTGGATTTATGTCAAATTCCGCATTCGATTTAAACTCAAGTTGATTTAATTGAATTCAGACAAAAAATAAAATTATAATTTATGTTATTCTAAAATATCAAGCAAACAAAAAGATCCAAATGACTTGAACAAATTCTAAATTACAACACTGAACTCAAAATGACTTGAGCAAATTCTAAATTACAACGCTGAACTCAAAATGACTTGAGCAAATTCTAAATTACAACGCTGAACTCAAAATGACTTGAGCAAATTCTAAAGGTTCAACTCAATTAGTAATCCAATATGTGAATTTGAATATATTGAATTACGAATTGAATGTTTTGATTCAAAAGTATGAAACTCTGAACTCAAAATGAAAATTTAAAGTTTAATCTATTTGATTTCTAAGTTTTTCGATTCGAATACTAAAAATTCTACTCAGATGTGGTATGGTTGTATATTTGTGATGTACCATTCATAATTTTGAGAAAATGACGCATGAATTGGATTTAATCTTAAACCTTAATACATAGTTTATTTTGCTACAAAATTCAAACACGTAAATGGTTTCAAGATTTGTTGGGCCCAGGATAAGATTAAACAAACAAGTTTATTTCCAATTAATGGATTAATGGATTGATATATAAAAGTCTTTTGCGTATAAACCTATCAATATACACGTATCAAGCATTCTTATTTTAATATATGGAACAATGGAACCTTCAACGATGACAAATTGAGTTACTGATTAAAAATAAAAACTACTTGTGACAATTGACTCAAACAATATAACTAAATGAGTTACGATATGAATTAATAGATCAAAATTTGTTTGCTATGATCTACCTTTGGGGCTGACCATGTAGTTTTAAGTTTTAACTAGGTGAAATACGATGAAAATAAGTTTTTTTTACTCTTTGTCATGTTTAGCAATAAATCAAGCTTTTCACCCATAGCCGATTATGAAAGATAAGAATTATAATCATGAGGCTACAAAATCTTGGTCGTTTGTAAATAATTAAAATTGAAAACCGAGATCGTTTATTTTTGCTAGATAGTTGAAAACAGATAGATGACTTTGTGGGTAACTTTAATGACAGAAACATAATACTAAACAGATGATTTTTTAAGCCTAAGAATGAAGACATTGGAACTTTTACTTGTTGTGGGTTAAACATTGAAAGGTATATTTAAAATAGGTAAAATTGTTATGAACTAAAATCATAAAAAAGTATAATTAATTTTTTTAGAGTTTGATTAAGTATGTAAGATGTTTGGAGGTTTCTAAGGGTTCATTTGAAATTCTACTATAAATAAGTAGACATATGTGATAGTAGTTCATGCCCTCATATTGTAGAATATGTAACCAACCAAGAATCAGAGTTAACGGTGATTGAGTTTGGTGAGTTTAAAGTTTAACTGGGTTGTGTTTGACCTGGGTTAACTAGGTTGTCGTGTCAGGCCAGATTTTCTTTAAGGTTTATCGAGTGGATTAGATAGAAGGTTAGCTAAAATAACATTTCAACTTTAAGGGTTGTGAGGTTTTAATCCTTAAGAACTTGGTTAGAAGCTGAAAGTTTTCAACTCGAAAATAACTTAAATATATAAATAATATTTGATTAAGTTTATATATTCTTTAACAAAAAAAATTTAGGTATAGAAATTACACTCGTGTAAGTCATGTTTAGCTCGTATTACATACATATATGACTGATCAAGTGTCGATTTTTAGAGTTTAATTGATCTAAATACGTGATTTACATCGTTGTTATTATAGAGTTAGTTTACTCGGTTTATGTTTTGTATCATAGATGTTTGAAGCTTAAAGGAACTTAATTTGAGGCAAACGAAGCAAAACACGAAAGTTCAAGGACGGTAACGTAAATATCAAAAGTTACAAAATGGATTTTAAAAGGTGCCCGGTGCATCATACATTGAGGAGGGGTGTATAATGGCTGTCTAATTTGGCGTATTTGATCAGAATTCCAAAACGTTTGGTGTATGAATGTTGAGGATGGAGTATGATACGACGGAGGCGACGTATTGAACAATGTCGTGTGGTCAGTAAAAAATATTAACTAAAGAGTGTCTAATCACCTTTAATAGTAAATGGTAAGAAGAGTGTTGAATCTACAAGGTATCATAGGAAAATGGTAGTAACGATTAACCTAAAATACTAAACATTGAAATGTAAGTAAATTGATTAATTAAATTGAGAAATAATTAAATTAACAAAATAGAAGTTTAGGTTTTTAACAATCTTGGATAAAAAGCAATCCACTTCGGGATTCCGGTTGGCAAGTTATGTTTTTAGTGAAACCAATTGAGAAGTAATTAATGGTGACTTACACATGATAGTTACAGTTTTGGTATTTGATTTTACAAATTGTCTTCTTTTGAGTATCACCTTTTAATTTGTATCCATTTTTCGCTTGATTTTTCAAAATCATGTCCGCTCCGGTCCAATTTACTAACATCGTTAACATTTTTAGTTAGATAAGTGTTAAATGACTAAAATACCTTTTGGTTAAAATTAAAAATTAATATTAAATTATATTATTTCTTATTACTTTGTCTTACACCACGTACACATCATCATTATTTTCACACTTTTACATTCAAAACTAAAATACCCCTACAATCCCCTTTATTGTCACCAACAACTGCAACTACCCTCCTCCGATGCCTCCCTCCTTTGGCGCCTCCCTACCACTATCACCACAACACCACTATTGCTTAACCACCACCACCCCTATCCCGATCACATCTAGGATCTAGGACTTATTCGATAGATGTTGTCGCCTAACAACCACCACCGTCACTATACTACACCATCACATAACCATCGTAGATATATAAACTAAAAGGCACATGAAGTATTGGGTGGATTTCGGGAAGTAATACTTGAACAAAATGGTGAGATCATTGCATTTGAGAAATGAAAAGAGATAGTGATGACTATAAAGCAATTTGAAACCTGAAGAATCATTCAAGTTAAAAACAAGTCGACAATTAATGGTGTTAACTAACTAATGAATTATTGTATGATGGCAATTGATGTCACTGAAGAATTCTGGGGCTTCATCGCATGTCGACCATGAGGTGACCTTGATGGTTGTGGTTGGCAGATGGTGATGATAGTGGTATGGTGTGTGTTGGCGGTGGTGACCTTGTTGTTATTATTGTGGTGATGGTGCTCTTTGTGGTGGGTTTTTTTAGGGTGGTGATGGTGCGGCGATGGTGATGGTGACAGGGGTGGAGATGTTATCAGACGGTGGCGGTAGAGGCTGTTCTCAATGGTGGTGGAGAAAAAAGAAAGAGAGAGTAGAGAAAGAACTTGAAAAGTGAGAGTGATCCCTAGGGGTGTTTTGATCTTTTCAAAAAGTTCTAACAAAAAAAGTTGACATCGTTAGTCAAAAGGACAAAAATAGTCTTAATTGGCAAAACTCAGGCCAAGAATGAGAACAAATTAAAGGTTGGTATTCAAATGAAGACAATTTACAAAACTAAGGATTAAAACCTAATGCTTCAATCGACGACCCTCCACATCCTTTCCGGCTACTATCACCATTTGACCATTGTAACAAGTTTTAGACGACGATAGTCGGCGACCCTCCACCTCCACCTCCTCTAAGGGGTTTTAAGTCAAGATACACGGGTTTTAGGGGATGGATTAGCGTGAAGGAGAAGGGACAATGGTGGTCACGATGAGAAAAAGCTCAGGAAGTGGTGGTCTTCGAGGAACTAGTGGTGGTAAGGGTTGGTTTCTTGGTGATGATGAGAAGGGTTCAGGATGTTTATAGTTGTCGTTGCACTTGTGGTGGTGGTGGGCTGGTAGAATAGTGATGGTTAGTTGTGATGGTGACATGGTAGAGTGGTGGTGGTGGTTAGGTATAATGATGGCGATTGTTTTAAGTTAGGGTTAGACCGAAAGTAAAAACAAGCCTAAACATAAAGATCTTTCATGAGGTTCAGATAGTAGGCACAACCAAGGTTCGTATCTAAAAGAATTTATCTTATGACACCTTGGTTGAAAGAAAAAGATATAGCTGGTCTACAATCATATCTATATATAATAAATAAGTAATGGATGTGTAACATATCATAAATTTATGAACACTCATTTATAGTTCTTGACTTTTATTAATTCTAAATTCTTAAGTTGTTTAAATGGTTGATCCCTAATGTCAATATTGCTTAAGTGGTCTCAAATTTTAAAAAATTACATCTTTAGTCCTAACTATTTGAGAAAGTCTTACAACGGTGGTCTTTGAAGTGAATGAGCATTAGTTTTTATGTTAGATTTTTATAAATGATCAGTTTACCCCTATTAATATAGATTATTCTTTATATTTCCAAAAAAAACCCTAACACCCCATCACCATACCACACCTACCACCACTGACAACCACCAATGGAGATAACTACCAATGGTCACCACCTATTAGATCTACTATACAAATTAAATACCTCACCACCCCACACCTAACCACCCCTTACCACAACCGTCACCATCACCAACCATCACAACCCCTCGTTTTCCCACCATACTTCTTTTCATGATTGTGTCATGTGCCGGTGATGATGACTTTAGTTTCTCCATGACTTTTATAGAGAAGAACCAAAGCTATTGAATGTAACTGGTTAATAACAAGCTTATACCCTACATCACCACAATTCACCCATAAACCCAATTAATTTAACTAGGAAACATTTCATGTTATATGCCAACACTATAGATCCTCCTCATTTGACGATGACTACGAAAAGTTGGGGAAAAAATGAAGGACAAACAACGATCGATGATAAGAGAAAAACCAAGGTGTTGGACGATTGTCCTCATTTAAATTGATTTCCTATTGGTGATTCTATTATGATGGGTACAATAGTGTGGGGTTGATGGAGGAAGTTAGTGATTATATTGACAATGATATTTTATTCATTTTACGTTAACTTAAGGGAAAAAACTAGGCTATCCATTATAGGGATCACTCGTGGGGTTTGGCACATAATTGGGTCCAAAAGATAAACTACTCAAAGATTGATATTAATCTTGTAGTAAGGATATTTCACATAAACCAACCGTGTAATTAACACTAAATTTTTATTATGGTTTTTACTTTTACCTTTTTTTCTTTTACCAACACTATAAATCCTCCTCATTTGACGGTAACTACGACAAGTTAGGGAAAAAATGAAGGACAGACAACGATCAATGCCAAAAGAAAAACCAAGGGTGTTGGACAATGTCCTCCTCATTTGATCTGATTTTCGATTGGTGATTCTATTATGATGGGTTACAATGGGGTGATTTGGTGGTGACGGAGGAAGTTGGTGATTTCTTGACAATGGAATTTTAATCATTTTATGTAACTTGATGGAAAAAAAACTAAACGTTTGTCCATCATAGGGATCATGGTTTGCCAAACAATTGGGACTAAAAAATTTAAAATTTTCAAAGATTGGTATTGATCCTATAATTGGATATTTTACATTAACAAACCATGTAATTAACTCTAAAGCTTTATTATGGTCATTTCCTTTTATCCTTTTTCTTTTTCTTCTTACAAATAAATAAGTTTATTTCTTGTTTCTCTTTTTAATTCCTAAATATCTATATTCCTAACTATTTAATATTTAAATTAAAAAATGTTTTCATCCGACCCATATAATATAGAAGCTTAGATGGTAATTGAATGTAAACACATAGTCTAATATACAATTTAAAAATATAAGAACGTACAAGTTACAACTCATAAATTATATAGGCGTGCCTAGAGCTATCCAATTACAGTGGGCCGGAATAAGTGAAGTTGAATGAAGTTGCAGATTCAAGAAAGCGCCTTTCACTTGTGCAATTGAGCGTTTAGAGCATTCACGTCCGGTTTTCAAAATTTATATGAGTGTATTTTTTATATTATAGGGTATAAGTGAAAGATATGAGAAATTTATACTTTAATCTATGTTTTTGGGAAACACTATTTAAAATGCTATAATGTTTTTAATATATTTTAAGTGATTGTGAGTAGAAGAGAAAAAAATTAATGATAAAAATATAAATATTATTATTTAATTGAAAAAGATAGAGAGAAAAAAGTGATTTTTAGTAGGGTGACAAAACATGTGTTATTATGTTTAACAGATTAGAGATGACGCACAAAACTTAAATATCAAACATGCAAGAGACTTGTTTAACTACTTATATATTATGCCTATTTAATAAGTTTTTGTGAACCAAAAATGTAAAATAATAGAGTCTAGCCTTCAGATTTTAATTATTTTCAAAAATATAAAAAAATATACATATTTTTTTATTAAACAGGTTTAATCGTTTCATAAACATATCGGAAATTGTTAGCCTTAATTTTTAGTGTAATTATATGAATAAAGACATGGAATAGGTTGTAATGCTCTTAATTGAGAAAAAAAATAAAACTCATTATTTGATATGTTCCTAGAGCTGATTTAATAAATACTTAGAGCGAGGGTAATAGAATCAAGCAGGCTAGAACTAGTTTTATTTAAGAATTATGTCTGCTGTTACTGGATCCACAAGCAATGAACGACCACATCTTAACGAGCTAGATCATGTTGCAAACAACCAAAGATGGTTTTATCCTGTCTCTCAAACCAAAATTCTAAACCCTATGTTTGCCTGAGCTCTGCCCTTTTCCAAAAAAAAAAAAAACCATAAACCTTAAACTCTAAACCCTAAACCAAAATTCTACCATTTAAAGCCCTGATTTACATTCATCGGGTTCTTTAAACAGTTTTACGAGTCTTAATTTGTTTCTTTTTCTATGTAAAAACACATGAATGACTTAAGTAATTTACAAATTTGTCTAGAAAGTAAATTTTCATTATTAGATGGTCAACTTCCTTTTCTAATACTTTGGTTCAATCAACCATATTTACCTTATAAAATTAGATCTTATTGTAATGATTTAAACAATTAGAAGTACATCAACTTTCTTTGAGTTTATTATTAGTTCCGCTATAAATCATTCATTTTGCATACAACAAACTAATGTAGATCAAAGTTAATTTGCATCCATTGAAGTCTAAACAATGTCTTTTTTTTGTTCTTTAATAGCAAAGGAAGAACAAAAGCAAAGGTTCAGATACCCAAGATCATCCTAACAAATGAATCATTCTTTTGTCGGAAGAATAAAACGTGATGACCAGTCTTAAATGCATAACAAACACAAGATACTTGAGCAAAATTATCAACCGTACAGTAGGATCTTGAGAAGGTTAGAAACAAAACAGTTGCTTTTATTTTTATCTTAACCTTTATTATTTCGGGTTTGTAGCAAATCCCAGGTCTAACCAACGGGCGTTTTGATGTACGCCAAATGAGTCGAATTCGCGACCCTCGTCAACGTTTTCAACTCGTAAGCGATCCAACACCTCGAGTTATCCGTATGATAAAAGTAACCCATACACTTGCAATCCTTCGTGCATTTGCTCTTGCAATCGTTCTGATTCACCGGTCCACTCCCAGCCGTATACTTAATCGTGAAATGATCAACCCCTTTGAGCTCATAATATTTAAACCCACTCGCGTTACACCCCGGTGGCTTCGTGTCACAATCTTTACTCCACGCAAACAACCCGTTTGGCGTGGGGCATCCGACACACTGACTATTCTCACAAAGCCCAAACTTCCCGCACCTATTCGGTAACTGGCATTCGTCTTCGAAGATCATCCCGTAATCGTTCATACGATTATCAAACAAAGTGAACAACAAGCTCCACGCATTCCCTCGCACATTCGCGCGGTAAGTGAATAGTCTTAGGTTCCCGTCGATCCCCAATCGAAGATATGATAACGAGCTATTGTACCGAACCGTACCCAAATCTAAAGAAGGGTATACGGTAACACTTGGCTTATCAAGTCCACACCTTAGTGTGTGAAAATTGTTTTCTTCATATTCAGTTTCCGCAATATCTAACGTTGCATTAACAATATTCAAATTTTGTGTGTATAGATCGGTGAAAGTAGTTGACCAATAACGCATATTATTCTTGTAATACAAAGCCAATCTTTTAGGCTCAATAACGAAGCTATAAGCTCCGTTATTGTTGTTACTGATTGACTCCCTGCTGACCAATTTAGTGGGCCCACCTTTCACTCTAATAGTCTGGCCCACCAAAAGAGTATCGGTAGGGGAGTCAAAGCTTTGCCAGACAAAGCTACCTTTTGAGTCACGGAGCACGACGTTTCCGTTAGATAGTATGACGAAACCGACAACGCCTTTATTGGCGGTGTTGGTTTGCCACACTATCTGACCGTCTGCTTCGGCGAGGACGAGGTTTCCGTCAGAGCCTAAGGAGAAGGTTGCGTTTTCGCGGACCGGTTTGCCTCGATTGGCTTCCCAGACCCATGGCATGACGGAGCCGTCGCGCCTCGTCCCCATGCGGAGAGCGAGTGTGTACGCGTTTGGGGTGGTGTTGTAGAAGCAGAGTTGGAAGGGGGTGGTGAATTGCGGAAGGGGGCGGTATGTCGGTGAGTATTCGGAGTCGTAGATTCCGAATTCGCCTTCGTTGACGTAACGAAAGGTTTCGTTGGCCGGAACAACGGCGTCGGAGACGGAGAATGATCGGAAGATGAAGCAGAAGAAGATGAATGAAAAGGAAGAAGATAAAGGAGCCATAACTACTTGTGACAAGTGTTTTGATATATTGGATAAGGATATATAATGCCTATTTATACCAAATACATTTTAAGAGTAGGTATTTTCGTATATGATTGTAGGCCTTATTTATGTTATAATATTAATGGGGTTTAAGTATTTAACAAAATATTAGTAATACTTTTGATAAAACTAGGGGCTTGTATGTATGTTTTTTTTTAAATTAGGTTTGATGTTTCATTTGATATTCAATAAAAAAACAAATAGAACATAGGATAATAAACGGCGATTAAATTTTTATTAATAAATAATTGTAAAACTTTTTTTCTGGATTTGGTCGACTTTTTAAATTGAAAGTTGCCAAAATTGGAAGGACCACTGGATGGTGCAACATTAGTCAAACACAGTCATGTGGAGGAGCCAATCATAGTAAATACGCATTATTAAATTACCATAATGGTCGACATCTAATCATTTCGAGAAATAAAACAATACCAATTTTATAAGTTTAAGATAAAGTTGAAAAATTACACATAAACAGCCATGTTTTACGCGATCATAACATCACGTTATTACTTTTTTTGTCAAATATCTTCAAGAATAGTTTTAAATGTAACTAGTAATTTAGTATTAAGCCCCGCGTTACGGCTGGACGTAAAATCTTGCCAAATAAAACTTATGTTATATTATCGTCAACGATCACTAACATCAGGAAAACTCGTATTAAAGAAAAAATTAAAAAATAAAATCAAACGAAAAATAACGTAGAAATGTAAAACATTAAAAACAATAACTTAGTCGATTTAGGACTCGCACGTTGCAACGGAGCAGTTAAACGGAAAAAATAGGTGTAACAATGTTGAACCACACACATAATGGTATGATTGTTAACTCTCAAAATTTAGACCGAAATGTAAAATGATAAATTTGTAAAAACTAAATTTATAGGGAGCTAAAGTTGAAAGTAAAAAATTATAGAGGTTAAGTTACAAGGATATAAAAGTATTGAGTTTAAAATAAAATGTTAAAAAAACAAAAAAAATGTTCAACTTTTAATGCTTAAAGTATAACAATATATGCAAACTTGAGTTGATAATTAATATTTATTAAATTTTAGATTGTCAAATGATTTATTGTTTAACTTGAAGGTTATATGTTCAAATACTATAGCGCGTATGTATAATGATTTCAAATACTATAGTGCGTATGTATAATGATTTTAAAAGTACAATTGATGTAGAGTAGAATATGTATTCATGGGTAAAAACATATGCTAAAAAATAAGCCTTTATACTCGCACGTGACACTATAATCACTTCCGTGTGTCCGACGACTCCCTTTCAAAACTACTGTATGCTACCAAGGTTTTATTAGCAATTATATCATGCTAGTATTAAGCTCCTCGTGTTCATGGGCGAAGTATTGTGAGGGACCGAGGGGCCTCGACACCCACTGTTTTTTCGCTCAAAGTTATAAATTTATGCGATTTCAGCCGAAATTTTATACATATCGCGTCCCGCCCCCCAAATTTGGGTTTCGAGACTTTCACCCCCCAACCCCCCAAATACCATCATTCAAGCCCTATCACTACTCGCTTTGCAACAGGGAGCGTAAAACCATGTCAAGTAAAATTAATGAGTTAGTGACCACTAACACCGTAGAAGCTCATATAATAAAAGATTTAAAAAATGAAACAATAAAACCAAACAAAAACTAGGCGTAAAAAAGTTAAACCACGCAGGGGAAGCGTAAAACATATAAAACAATAAGTATGTTAATCGAGAAACAACGTGTTGCGACAGAGTCGTTAAACGGGAAAAAGGATAAAAATGTTGAACTATACACACATGCTATGGGATGTTAAGTTGCAAAATTTAGACCGAAAGAAAAAATAAAAAAATATAAAATATGTTAAGTATAGAGACCAAAGTTGAAAGTAGAAAAATATTAGGGCTAAATTTTCAAAAAATATAAAACTATTGGGTTAAAATAATAGAATTGCATATTAGAAAATAAAAAAAAAATGAGTACAACCCATTAAACATATGATACAACCCATTTGTCACACCCTGACCGAAGGCGAAATTATCAGGTCAGACGAATATTAAACGATTGTTCATAACTCATGGAATTAAATAAGTTGAAATAATATTAAAGGTCATTTTTCATTGAATAATACTAAACAAATAAATCATTACAATACAATCAAGATTCAAACAACAACATAAAATTTTTAGTTAAATTAGGTCCAAGTCCTATATGAGCAATAAAAAATTCTCAAAATAGCAACCCTGAAACATGTTAAAAAATAAGGTCAACATATAATGTTGGTGAGTTTCCATTAATTTTTACATACGTATAAAAACAAGTTTTAATAGACAATTCATGTCATAGGTTAAGAAATAATACGAGAATATATATAACATAATGATACAATCAAACCTTGGTTAAGATACTCACTATAAGTTATAATAATTAACTAAGTGTACTTGGTTCCCATGATTAACAAGCATATGTCATCAAGAGCCGACAATAACCTCGGCTTTAGCACCAAATAGGCTTGTCAAGCCCATAGATCGATAACGTCGCTAGACTAGCAATATTTAATGATTGTTTACAAAAAATGTCTATCATATAAGACTCACAGTATTACAAATAACCATGACAAGTTTAAATACGAATTGCTAGTGCATTTACAAGAATCAAGATGTTTACAAGTGCATATTTATAAAGTTAAATTTCATCCCAAAATGTGTGAAATAAGACAAAAAGAGGCATGAAAACTCACATTGTATAATCATTGTTGTATAGTACATAAGGAAGCTTGGATGTTCAAGAGTCAAAGATGATATTCTATAGGATAAAAAGAAACAATAACTTGAGGTTAGGATTTAAAACAAGAAGTTAGGACGTTAGAGAAAGCCAAAAAGCGAAAAGTAGATTGAAAAAGTATTATTGCACCAATTTTAGATTCCGGACAGAATGTTTGGTACGTGTTTGAACATGTTTTAAAAATAGAAAACGGTTTTATAAAATTATAAAAATTTATATTTGACTAGTTCCGAGTCTCCCGAACAACTTTCGTTTAGAAATGGTTATATAAAAAGACTCATACATAAGTCAAAACAGAAGCACAAGACAGAAGGTGTTGAATACACACTTATCTTGTGAAGGCCATTGTTGAGTCATTCGATTGAGTTTGAAGACGTATAAACTATCGTTGAAAAGATTATTCGATGAACTTAATATTAGAGTCTAATTTTAGTCAAATTTAGTTAGTTATGAACAAGTTATGGTCAGTTGAAGTCAAACTATATTCTGTCAAAATTATAGTAAGGCACTTATGTGCACTTTTAAAATTACTAAAGCATAAAACGAGTTAGAACAAATTTATTATGTCGATATATTGTATCTTAGACTTTATTTGAGTTATATAAAAATAATCCAAGACTATGGCATAGCCCTCACTTAGAAAAATAATCTTGTGGAATTACCGAATGCAGCGGCATAGCCGTCCATATGCAAACGGAATTCTTTGTTTACGTTAGTATGTTGCTTGATTTAGGAATGTTAGTGATTGTTATAAGGTTAGTGAATGTTAGAAAGTTAATAATCAAATGATAATTGTCACACCCCAACCTTGACGGCGGAAATGTCGAGGTGTGAGGGTTAAGATCGTTCACAGCCACATAACGCTATTAATAACCCAAATATATATTAAACATAAGTTCCAATTGTACCATTACAATCATAAGTCTCAAAGAAATTAAAAGCATAACATAAGATGTAACAAGTCATTTTTGTTTCATTTATTTATCTAGGTCCATTCCTAGATGTGAAAGTACTTCAAAAGTGGCGATCAAGCTTGAGTATTTCCTGAAACATGTTAAAAATAAAAGGTTAACATAATGTTGGTGAGTTTTCCATAGTTTTCGATACATAAGTATATAAAAGATGGCAATTCATGTTGTAAGTTAGAGAACAAAGTAAACTAGGATGTAAGACAGAATGCACA
>BJCM01206488.1:0-24017 GCA_018326385.1 Flaveria bidentis | reverse complement strand
TTACATGAGTTGGTGAAAAGGTCCATGCTTTTGGTAACTGTACATTGAGGTCTTGAGTCTATAAACTTTCTACTTCATGTACTTTATCCTTTTTGTAATAGATAAGGATGTGAGCTATGGCATGTCATAGTCACAAGTCAAAAGGCAATCTTCCTTTTGACTCTACAATTGATTTTGTTTGTGTCTAGTCAATTGTATCCAGCTGGCTTTCAAAGTATAGCCGGCTGTAGGATGTAGTATAAGTATCTCATGTTCTTGAATCTTTTCTTTATGCTTTGTAACACTTGTAATAGAACATATAGAAAGGAATATACTGCATTTTTGAAAACCATATACTTGTGTTCTTTGTGTTTTGTCTCTTATATTACTTGTGTTCTTAGTGTCTTACCTTGGTTAATCCAGTTTACTGTTTGATTAAGTTTTAGTTAATCTCCTCTTTGTGTTGTTGTGTTGTAATTGACCTCTTCACTGGTCCTGCAGAACTTATAACTTAAAGTACGTAGTTATTAAGTATGCAAAAGTGATGATTTGACTCACAAAGGGAGGACAAAATCTTCGTGAATTGAATGTGAAGTCCACAACAGTTATTTCCTAACTAACATGAAAACATGATAAATAGCATGCCTAGTTGATACATTAACTCTTGTATGGATTTAAGTGGAAAATATACTTGAAATCAGAACTAAGTTCAGGTATCAATTCAACAAAATAACCCATCAGAAAGAGGCTTAGTATTATAGTATGATCTTATTACATGTGTATATATATGCTTGTGCATTAACACACTACAAATGTTCTTCATGATAACATTCTTAGAAATTTATGATAAATGCATTCTGTCAACATTAATCACAAATTTAGGGGGAGAAGAATTCATGAAGAAAAGTTAATCCATCAACAGATTTGTCTATTTTATTATCAATTTGAAGGAATTGAAATCTGAGCACCATCTTAGCTCTTGGATACTTGAATCTTTTTAAAATTTAAACTTTCTTGTGCACAATTTTCATGTATACAAAGTCAACAAGGTCCAAAAGAAATAAATGGTTCTAAGCAGTAGACTTGGACCATACAATAAAATAAGATTTTCACAGTGGCCTTTTTAAGCATCAGCATATGCTACAGTGCATTTTAAGCATCAGCAAAAGCTATAGTGCCTCTTAAGCATCAGTAGAAGCTACAGTGGAAATCTTATTAAATGTCTATCCGTAGATTAGTAAACTACGGATGAGCAAGTTCAATAAGTATTATCTACTTTCATAGTTTGGTAACCTATGAAAATTTAAGTTATACTTAATCAGTAGAAGTTTTTAAGTCATCCGTAGATAATATACGGAATTCGTAGATAATGTGCGGAAGAACTAAGAACTACGGATAAGTTAAATTGTTGAGGGTCCCATATTATTAAATAACTAAAATTAATGTGTCTGAAAGTGTATAAATGATGTTCTTTGGATTCAATATTCATTATTCACTTTTTCAGAACACGTTTCAGACCTAGAAAAACACACTCCACAAACTTTTCCCCCTTCTTTAACATTCAAATATACTGAATCAAAACATCAAACAAACATATATTTCTGTTCTCAGATCTCTGTGTTCAAGGTAAAACATGTCGTTATGTTCAATAATGAACCGTTTGATTCTTGTCTAGTCTCACAACTGTTCGCATCCTCATATCAACAATCTGATTCTAATGAAATCTTATTTATTCTTATTAACAGATGGATAATCAATTTGCGAAGCACAACGTGTGTGCTTTCTTAAACCTTGACGACCCTGCTTCATAAGGGTGTCAAGACATCATTCGATATCTAAGAAGATCCGGGCTGTTCTATGCCTTATCAGCAGAACCTGTGATTCATCAATCTCACATCACTGATTTTTGGAACTCAGCTCAAATAGAAGAAGATAGAGAAGTTATCATGGCAGAAGTCAAGAATCAAAGACTGAGGATATCTGAGCAGACCATAAAGAGGGATCTAGAGTTGGGAGAACAAGAAGTTGGTCACCCTGATGTGGTCGAAAATGAATACATAGAGAAAGTCTTTCTACTGATAGGGTATGATGGTGATTTTGCCAAGGGGAAGATCAAGAAAGGAAGACTATTCAAGCCATACAGATTCCTATGTCACACTTAGACTATCCCTAACGCTAAAAGCCCCCCTTTCCATAAATAGTCCCAGTCAGCATGCCACATCAGCTTTTCACTAACTTTCATCCATCCTTCTCACAATCAATTTTTACCCCCAACACCATCCTTACCACAAACAACCATCATGAAAACAAAACAACACATATTTTTGTGTGTGGGCCCTATAAAATGCATCCATGGAGCGCTCTTGGCAAAGGGCGGGTGAAGGACTGATGGGCATGCACAACGCAGCCCTTCCGAAGGGCGGCAGGGAATAAGGCCAGGGCTAAATCCGGTGCGTTTTGGATAGTCTTATCTTAAATGCATCTCCAACAGGAAGTCTGGGCTCGATAGATTCTCAAGGCACATATCATCTGGGATCATTGACATCTTTGAGGGAAGAACATACAACCACTCCAAGTACATCTTCAATTGTCTATGTGACCATATCAAAGTGAAAAAAATGACAAAATGTTCATCTTCCTAAGGTTCTTACAACTAACCATCAATGGTGAATTGCCTAGAATAGCAAGTGATGGAGATGTATTGATGCTAGCTCAGTTGGGTAGGTCTGTCTTGAACAAGATCAGTGGAAGGTATGAAGGAGGATACATGCCTATGTTTGCTCACGTGTCAGACCCTAATGCAAACATTCTGCAAGAGCTTGTGTGGGAAGATCAACAGGAGGATTCTACAACCAACTCTGTTCAAGCCACTCACTCACCAGATCTATCACCCATTCACCAACAACATCAATCTCCTCAACTCCCTTCTCCTACAAGACAAAACACTTAGCCCATTTCACCCATTCTCTCTATTCACACTCAACAATCTCCCTCATCCAGTCAAGACACTCATCCAATCTCTCAACTTATTCAACAATTATCTGAGAGTGTGCATACTAACCTATTTATGTTACTCAGTCTCTAAACTCAGTTCACACTGGTGAGACTGAGTTGATCTCTCAAGCAAGCACCATCCCCCTGTCACACTCCAACTTTGAAGAACCAGTTGCCTCCAATCAAACAGAGCCTTTAGTGCACAGCATGAATCTTGAATCACAACCTCATCATGATAAGCATGATCAAACAAAAGAGGAATGCTCCAGTTCTGCAAGTGTGGCTCATACTGAAGAACATAAAATGAGGTTGTTGATCAACAAGAAGAAAGGGGAGATGAAGAAAAATATGAGGAAGTAATTGCTTACCATGAAAATGATCTAAGTGACAATGACATCCCAGTAAGCAAGAGCTATCTGGTGGCTAAATACAACAAGCTTGTAGTGAAGTCTAACTACAGAAAGCAAAGGATTAAAGAGCTGAAATGGATAATAACAGAAAAGGATGATATGTTGATGCAGCTGGAAGCAAGGATCAAAAGTTTAAGAGAAGATGCTCAGTGCAATAATGAAGTGATTGATGCCCTACTTCAACAAGATTCTGAGCTCAAAGAATCAGTAGAGGCTAAAAAGAATGAAAATGTGAAACTAATGCAGAAGATTGATCAAGTAAATAAGTCTTTTTCTGATCAATCAGTTCTGTTGAAAAGAAAAGAAGAAGAGATTGATCAGCTGGAAATGAAAATATGTGCTCTTGAATCAAACCAATAAAAGGAACCTGTTGAATCTTCCAAGCCACTGATTATATACTCAAGGAAGAGGAAGTATTTGGGTTTCATAAAGAAACAGGTAATCAATGTTGAAGATTCTCCTAAAAAGTCAAGGCATACATCTTCAAAGCACACTCATTCAATGAATGTCTGAACATCAAAGCAAGCTACTCTTGATGAAGTTGAGAGTGATGCTGAATGGAAAGAACTGACTGAAGAAGTGTCTAACAAAGAACAAGAAGAATTAAGCTGATGATCTTCTAACAACAAAAGACATAATAGAAGAGAGGCCTGAATCAACTATGTTTATGACCCTTATCAACCATGGGTTTCCATATGACATGGTTGAAAGGATGAATATGACTGAGATGAAGAACATATTGAAAGATTTTGAGCTTACCAGATTCATAATTCCTAACTGTGACTATGAAGCTTTCAATACTTTTCAAGTTATTCAAAAAATCAAGAAAGATCTTGGCCACTGTGATACAACAAAACTTAGCAAGTACAATATGATATGTTGGCTACAAGGTCACAACTACAAGGCATATGAGATTAAAGGAAGAAATGTTGTTGAGCTGAGAAGAATGTTGGAACATGTTATGTCAGTTGAGCTTGACACAGGAGTGAGGTTCAGAACTGAAGCTCCAAATCCATCCTATGAGCAACAAAGCAAACTTTCTGTTGATCCTATAACTATTGAATCTAAAGATTAGCACAAAGGCAAAGATAAGCTAATAAGAGAGCCTAGGGCAGTTATCCATGGTAAAGTGTGGCCTCTAGGCTCAACTGTAAAAGAAATCACTGAACAGAAATCAAAATTGATAGAGTTGTATGATCACATCACAACTCCCAGTTATGTGGAAGAAAACAGGATTATGGCCTAGAAATATGATCCAGACTAAGATTGTGCAATCATCAAAAGAACATCTGGAATAATTCTATACTTCCATGATGTAGAAGCATTATTAAGCCTTCCTGAGGGAGATATTAAAGATCTGCAAAGTCTAATCATGTCTAACTATCCTATCCATTCAAGGTTAAGAGATTTTTCTGTGTCTGTGGGAAAAATAAAGACAAAGTTCATAGATGATGTGCTCAAGGAAGCTAAGAGAGATGATGCTGAGCATAGAAAGAGAATTCAAAAAATCAAAAGAACAACAAAGCCATCTTCACTTGTAGATGATGAGATGTTAAAAAGGGTGGGATACAGCAACAGAAATGCAGTATCTATCAAAAGCTTCAAGGTAAATCAATATACATCTCCCATAACAGAATGGGGTTATGTTGAGAAAACAAAAGAGCTGGTGCTGCTGAGGAATGCTAAAGGGAAGAAGGCTGATAAGATAAGGATTTTTGACCCAGTGGAGATCAAATTGCTTCAACCAAGCTATACTTCATACCTTCATGACAAATTATTCCCAAAGCTAACTGATGAAATGGCTCAGAATGACTTATGTCTATATATGCACATGATTCAAGTTGTGGATAAGCTGCATGCTAAAGCATACAAGAGAAGAAGGTATAATGCTGGGATGCTGAAGGGAGCCAATATAGAAGATATATCAGAACTAAGAATCTCATAAGAAGATGAGCTAGAAATTGTCAATAATCAATGTGTTATGGAAACCCTCATACAGAAGAAGACATTTTGGGACTGAATTTTGAGACACTTCAAAGGATATGCAGAATGGAGATCAAGTACAAATAAGATGATCAAAAGGATGCAGTATCTTATTTTAACAAGAAAATGGTTTCAAGATTAAAGGAGCTTTCAGTTTTGAAGAGCTGATTACAAGTGTCTAAGCCTAAAGGGAGTATTGTTAGGTCTAGGATCAAAAGATCTAGTCCATTTTGTATAGGCTTAGAACTTGAATTAATATTTGTAATGAATGTTTGTAATTCATTATTGTGTATGCATTAAATGTATAGTTTAACCCATATATATATATATATATATATATATATATATATGTTGATTTATGTATGTTTGCAGGTAAAACATTATAATTGTTGAATTGGCCAAGTGTAAGAAACATCTATGGATGAACATTTTGTTCTTCCGTAGATATGTTTCTTACAAGTATATTACATCCAAAGATCTTCTGTGGATGAACAACCAGATCTGAAGAACAAGTTTGCTTTAGAAGAACAAGATTCATATGGAATAACAAATGCTTCGGAAGAAAAAGTTTGCTTCAGAAGAACAAGATTCCTATGGAAGAACAATTAACTACGGAAGACTATTCCTGCGGAGTCCAAACACTTGTATTCAAACAATACAAGTGTTACAAGTCAACAAGTCAATAAGGAAGTTATGTGAATCCCAAGAAATCCAATGATTCCTTAACTAAAACAATTCAAATCCCAAGAGATCTGGTGTTTCCTTATCAGAAACATTATTGTCTATAAATATGGATCCTAGGTTCCGAATCAAAATGACTGCGATGGCCGAGATGACAATCATCCAAGCAACAACATCACAACCAAACATCACATCAAAACACACAAACCAAAACCTTAGCAACCATCACATCATCAAACACTAAAATCAATATCGTTCATTCATTCATTATTTATTCAATTATAATCATTAACATCTTTTAATGAAATACATTTGAATCTTATTTTTGTCCGATCATTGATTATATTTCATTCACTGTGTTCATCATATTCTTGAATCATTATTGATACTAAAATTTAATACAATCAATTAAACCAGGTTAATGTTGATTCCGCAAATGTTGACGTGTCTTCAACCAACACTGATAATTCCTGATTGTGAATCCTAGGATTCACAATGCTTTACGTTCATTAATAATAACATACCATGCAAAGTCATAGAAATATACATAATAAGGAACATAAAGAAAACATACATAAACATACATAACATAAGCATGCATAACATCATCACCCATCACTTTAAGACATCATATAATCATCATACATCATCCCTGGGAACATCCCAAGTCAAAGCCTAAAACTTCTTTTTTCCTAAAATTCCAAAAGTAATTCTAAGGCATTAGACGCATGGACACTATGCAGCCGCATGGCCACTATGTAGGCACATGGCCTTCCAGGTGCATGGGAACACTTAGGCGCATGGAAAACTTTTAGGAGCATGAGCACTATATGGGTGCATGGCCAACACTTAGCAATTTGGGCAACTTTATAGGCGCATGGCATTATGCAGTCGCATGAGCCTGACTTAGGTGCATGGGCATTTTAGGCGTCTGGGCACTATTTAGGTGCATGAGTTGGGCCATTTCGGAACACTTAGGCAGTTTGGCAGTTGGGAGCATGGGCTACTATTTGGGCGCATGGATAACTATTTGCAACTAACCTTATCAAAATTCAGTCTCGAATTCGATTCTAACATGTTCTAAGCTTAGTTTTATCATTCTAAGAAACAAAAAACATGCTTATATCATAAACGTCACCATAAATAATTCCAAACATACACCCACCCATATTTCACACACATAAACATACGGGTATACACACCCAACTTATAAAAACGTTTAAACATGCATTTCCAGCCCCAAAATCAGTTAAAACAAGTAAAAGTGGGGTTCTAGAACTCACCTTTGGCAATCTTCTGGATAGAATTCTTCAAACCCAAATGAACTATGAGTCTAAACACCTAAAAACCCAGCAAAACACATAACCGAACACATAAAACGCATATAAGCACATACCCGATGCTAGAACCAACTAAAAACACTTAAAAACACCAAATTCTTACCTTGAATTTGGCTTCTTCTTCTTCCTTCTTCAACACACTGAAGTTCTGCTCTTTCTCTCTCTCTAAAATCCGATGCAAAAGCAATGTGCAGGATGATGTGGACGACCATATCACCATTTGTACAAATTATATTATTATTTGTAACTTTTTACACATTTAGCCCCTCACTTGGGTTAAATTGCATTTCTTTCTTTTATTTCCTTTTCTTTAAATTTCCAGGTGTTACAATATCACCACCAATGCAGGAGGAAGTGGATATTGGAGCTCCTACTTCCCTTGAGAAGCAAACCACTCTCATCTCACTAATGATCAATGTTGAGGTTCCACATGCACAACCTGATAAGCTCAAACCCATAACAGCCTTAAGCCTTCACTCAAAGTCTCAAAACTCTAGTGAACAACCTTCATGGGACAGTTACCATCTTGGCCCAGCCTCTTGATCTAAATCAACCGAAGTAACACCCGGCCCCTCGCATCAACAATATTGTTCGCTTTGCCCACGAGGAGCTCACGGATTTGCTTTTGGTTGCCTGGGTGAAAATTTCGCAAGGAGGTCACCCATCCCTGGATTTCTCCTAACTAAGCACGCTTAATAGTGGAGTTCTACTCTCATCCATGGCCAATACGTCCAAAATGCGTTGTTGATGTTAGAGACAGAACATTCCTTATGAACCAGGAATCTCTCTTGTCCACGGTCGATATGGGATATGTGTAGGGTGTCACAAGCACCCCCTTTTTGGACTCATCGTCCTCGATGAGCCCGAGAAGTCACCATCCTTGGTGAGGTATGTCCCACATCACGAACGACACAGGAGTAGCTCCGATACCATTTTGTAACACTCGGCCCCGTGCATCAACAATATTGTCCGCTTTGCCCACGAGGAGCTCATGAATTTGCTTTTGGTTGATCGGGTGAAAACTTCTCAAGGAGGTCACCTATCCCTGGATTGCTCCTAACTAGCACACTTAACAATGGATTTCTCCTCTCATCCACAACCAATAAGTCCAAAACGTGTTGTTGATGTTAAAGACAGTACATTCCTTATGAACAAGGAATCTCCCTTGTCCACGGCTGATGTGGGATATGTGTAGGGTGTCACAACCCATTCCCAACCTAGAATTCTGTATCGATGACAACATGGGATTCAATAAGTACCATGAGTCTCTTTTCTCCACCCATACTCAAGGAGATATGAGTACTCCTACCTCTCGCATGTCTAGCCCACATCATCCACCTACCACTAAGGTGGATCTCCCTAAACCTGTTTAGGAGGTCCATATGGAAGAGGCTCTCACTTCAACAAGTGATTACATCACTAAGACCTCAACCACGGTAACCCAGCCCATTGACACTTCAACTGAAGTTGTCAGTGTGCTGGGAAAATCCAACATCCAAAAACAACATGTTGGTGATAAGGAAGAAGACTTAGGTCCTATTCTTTTATCCCCTAGTGATTCTTCTGATAAATATGAGGGGAACATGAGACTAAAGGTGCAAAAACTGACTAAAACATACACCTATTTAGTCTCCAAGGTTAGTTACTTAGAATTTCAAGTGACTACCTTGCAAAGATAGGTCAACAATCAACAACTTGAGATTTCTGATCTTAAGGAAAAACTAGTTGGAAGACCTTTAAGGACGACTCAACCAGAAACAAGAACTTGTGGATGTGATAGATTTAACCCCCATCTCTCCTATGCAAGAGGGTGATGCTATCAAAAAGTCCAAGAAATCACAAAACCTAGGAGTTCTTCACAGAGTATGGACATTGAGGATTCACCACCCTCACTTGCAATTGCTCATACTCATCAACCTCCTCAATTCCACATTGATATGGACTCACTCATACAGAGTCTCTTTGAGGAGGGTATTCCCAGAGCTATGCCTACCACATCTCATCACTATGAGAACCCAATTATGGGATGGAGGTATGATAGTGATAGAAGAGCTCTGGAAATCATACATCTTATTGTTTAGGGCCACCTTGTAACTGCCCCCATAATTATACATCTTGTTGTTTAGGGCCTTCGTGATCAACCAACCAAACTGTGTTGCCAAAAGATGAAGAGGTTTATTAACTGCAATTGGACAATCCTGCAACCTCATCAAATCTTCTTTTCTAAACTTAAGCAGATCCATAGGGTCAATGATACGCTAGTCTTTATCTACACAATAGATCAACGCATGACCAGTCTTCTTCTCATAACTCCACCACATAAGCTTTGATAAGCTGTTAACTAGCATTAGAGCATCTATAAAGATCTTTCTAGCATATCTTGGATGTTTAAACACTCGTATCTTCATTGTCTTGTTAATGTTAGGATCAATACATGTCTCATCTTTAATGACCTTAGATTTGTTAGTTTTGAAGTCCTTGAAGTTGGTATTACTCTATTTCCATATCATGTTTCTGATCCAGATCCTTTTTTCATAATTACTTGAATTGATGAACGGAACACGAAACATTTCATATAAATCTAAAGATTTGAGAGTATGGAAATTATGCTCGTCAAGATATTACTCTATGGCTCCAGCTCTTCTCTTAATCACATACATCTTCTTTTTCAGCATCATACGCCCAAATAAGAATAGGTTCTAAGTTTCCATACCTTGTGAAAGGTTTGGAATGTATCAGCGTGTGTACATAAAATGGTGGAGGAGAAGCTTCAACGGTAATATTTTCGACTTGACGTACATCACTTTTACCAGTTAGATCTACCGTCTTGTCAGTCGTCTCTTAAGTATTGCATTCACCAAAAATCTCTCATTGTTCAATCAAAATATCTAAAAATAAGTCCTTAAGACTATTCCTAAACACGTCTGTTTAAACCACAGTCTCTTCGAAATCATCAAACGGTCCAAAATCCTTATCAGATTCCTCAGGAAATAGGTTTTGCTAGAATGTGTAAAACTCTTTCTGATAAGATTCTTCAGTAGTGGGATCTAAAGGTCTATAGTCAACTATATTATCGGGACTTGGTCCGGAGACATTAGCAGAACCCGATGATCTAGAAGCACCAACTGCAAAAGCCATATCACCACCCTAATCATCATCGTCATCTTTTTTCTCATCATTTCCATCCTTATCTTCACCATCTCTTCACCACCACCACCATCATCATCATCATTATCATCAATATCATCGTCTTCATCACAACTGAAATTTATCATCTCCAAGTCATCATCATCATCATATACTAGGTTTGGGATATGTATATCATGCTTCGGTTGCATAAGCGCCTCTCTAGTAAATACTAAAGGTTGGTCCTTAGTAGCCAAAGTATGAACAATCGTAGATGGCTTTTGATCAACATCAGCAATGTCTTTTGTCCTTTTAGTCATAACATGATCAACAACATGCTCTGTAGTGGTAATACGATCATCAACAATTTTAGGACCAATAGTTTGTTGTCCACTAGACTCTCCAATTTCCTAGGTTCGTTGATGAGCAAATGAGAATGGAAAACAGGAAGTGAGGTCTCTAATATTTTCCTCCATAATCTGCATATAACTGAACATAAATTTTTGTTGATGCTCTAAACTATTTATCCTCTCATCCTTCTCCAACATACTCCGATACAAATCATTAATCACTTGTGTTTTCTCTATCGTCTATTTCTCTAAAACCATAACTCTTTGCTCTAGTGTGACCCTCGTGGGTGAATATGGTGCAAACTTTGGTGGTGGTCGTGGCTCTAGAGTAGTGTAATTAGAATCACCAAAGATACCATCTTGCCCTTGAGTTCTTGCTACTGTACTCAACACATCATCTGCAGCAGGCATAGTAGATGATGTTACAGTAGTTGATTCTGTAACAATTACTAGTGTCTCTAATGAAGTAGTCTTGCTAATCATGACAGGAGCATCTAATAATGGTTATCGGGGTCCAACGCTTACGCAACACACCTCGTACTCTACCCCTCCCACGTGTACTATCGGACTCAACCTTTTCCTCGCATGCTCTTCTTTCTTATTCGAGTCGATGGAGAATCCTCAGGAACGAAATATGCATCCGTTTACTCATTAGTGCGTTTGGTTGGAGTTAAAAAAACATTATATTTTTTTCATCAAGTTTATATTTACAATTTAAAAAACATAATATTATGTCACATAATTTTATTGCGTTTAGTGCATTTGGTGGGAGTTAAAAAACATAATATTATTGAATAATTTTTTAAAAACATAATGTCATATATATACATAATTTGTATGAACTTAAAAAAGCTGAACAACATGACTATTTCTAAAATATTCTCTTCATCAAGTTATATTTACAATTTAATCTTAACTAACTATTAGAGAATTTTATAATTACGATTATTTTTTAACATTAATAAAATATATGCCCATTTAAGTGATACCGATTTAAGTATGTAACTATATATGTTTTTCAAACAATAAACTTTCATCATCAAAATTAATCTAATATTATACTTGTTTAAGAATTTTAACCTATATCAATTTGATAAATACAAGTACTATATCACAAATTCACTAAGTCATGGGTGTTTAGGGGTATTATACGTTTATTATACGTTTATTAAAGTCTTGAGCTATATAAATACCCATATATTTTTATCTTTTTTTTTATATATCTATATGTACGTATACAAAAGAGATAAAAAATATGAAAAAATGGGTATGCTTATAACATAACCCTTCTTAAACTTTATTTTAGGCATTCAAGTTAACACCCATTTATATAACAAGAGAAAAATGTAGAATTCCTTTGAAACATATTTGTTTTTTAAATAAATTTTTTTGAACCACGAATAATTTTTAAGCCCGGTCACCCCGGTAAACCCATTGGCGAAAAACCACTCACGCTCGCGAACATGGACAGAGCTGGTGACCCGGCTCATCTACCATTCCAAGGAAACCCCATCACCCAAATGCTCATTGTGGTAAAACTCTTGATCCACTTATAGTATATTGCACCTAGTAACACTATAACATATGACATCCACTTTGAAAAATAATAAAATACCTCCTAAACCACTTGATCTAGGATTCATTGGCTTTTTTAATAATTTATAATATAATAATATTATTTTTAAACGTATTTCGCTTCTCTTTTATATATTTTAAGATATAATATTCTTTAAATGTTTAAAATATGTCTTTGCGACGTTTATTTTTATTTTTATCTGTATTTGTTAAAAATTTTATAGAACTAACTCGTGTAAAGCATAACTGAACCTTTTCTTTATTTTTATCAAAATTTTATTTTGTATACCTATTCATATATTGATTTATATAATTTTAAGTATAGTTTTGCGACGTTCTATTTTGTATTCATTTTTTATATGAATTTATTTAAAGTTGGTTAGTTTCCCAACTTTTATACATCACCTCACTCGTTCGATTCTCTCCCACTACAGTTTTTTCTTCTCTTTAACAAGTCATTAAAAGTTGTCAATGCAAAATTTACACTTATTTATAGGTCCTAATATAGAGACGCCTACTTATATAAATCGACACCCATCTATAAGTCGTGTATGGGTCTATACGCGACGTATAGGGTCGAATACATAAAAATGAGGAAAATTCAAGGGGGATGTCAGAGAGCTATACGCCCCATATAGCCCTATATGACCCCCTTATACGACACATATAGGGCTATACGACACGTATAGCGAATTTCGACACTGACTACAAAAAAAAATTTAAGGAGGCTGTCATAGATCTATACGCCCCATATAGCCCTATACGACCCTTCTATACGACACATATAACCCTATACGACACATATAACCCTATACGACACATACAACCCTATATGACCCTCCTCTATACGACACGTATAGGGCTATACGACACATATAGAAATTTTAAGGTGTTAATTTAAAATATTGGGATGTCTATTTAAACAAACCCTTATTTATTTATTCATTAAATTTGAAAACTCATATTAAAACATGAGTGTGACATCTCCGGGGCTATAGTCAAACTTATAGAGTAAATATAGATATCCATAGTAGCAAACTAAACTACCATTCAAATTTAATGGTGCAATGGATGGTATATCTCCGTTTCCTTTGTTTTTAGTTTAAAACCGATATTTTAATTTCTAGGGTGTAAATCGAATGATTTCAGTTTTGGGTTTTCATTTCGGTTCGATTCTGGTTTTTTCGGTTATATTATTTGAGCTCAAGTTTGTAAAGAAAATTTTTTTCTCAAAGTAATGAATTTGAATTAGAAAATTTATGCTTACAATATTTTTTATCATTATAATATACATATTTTTATAAAGTATTATTTAATATTAAAAGTAATTGCAATCCATAAATACAATAACAAAATGTACAAAACAATAATTTAATCTATCGATTCAAAAAAAAGGTTTCAAGATTATTATTGAAACTTAAATATTTCATTTTGTTAATGTAGCATAAGTGACATAAGTAACTAATATGCTAACCATATTTATAAGTATATAAATATACCTATAACTTTACAAGTTTGGTTATATGGTTTTGTTCGGGTTTTTTTTTTAATTTTGTTACAAGCAAATCCGAAATCGAACCAAAATTTGGTTTATAAAATACCATCAAAACAAACCATTGATTTCTTATTAGTTTTTATTTTCTCATTTTAGTTGCATCGATTTTTTTGTTACAGTTCGATTATTTTGTTTTTTTTCACGTCCCTAATACATAATAATATATTAAACTATAAGTTAATTTATTGGTGCAATGTATGTCATATAATATATTTCTTTTTTCATATTTTTAAGTTTATTTTGAACA
The DNA here is from genome assembly GCA_018326385.1 of Flaveria bidentis. Classification (NCBI taxonomy): domain Eukaryota; kingdom Viridiplantae; phylum Streptophyta; class Magnoliopsida; order Asterales; family Asteraceae; genus Flaveria; species Flaveria bidentis. The sequence continues at coordinate 9,777 of BJCM01206488.1, read as the reverse complement.
TTTATACTAAGAAACAATAATAAAATACAACAAAATTATATAATATATAAAAGATATGAAAAAAAATTACATTGAATGATAGTAAACGTAATATTAAAATATTTAATACAATAACTTTACATATTAGACACAATCACCAAACACATCTATCTTAAAAAAAAGTTTGAAAATAAGAAAATTTTCTAAAACAACAAACATGTTAAAAAAAATAAAGTATTTTAAAATGGTCCTTTTAAATATTTTTTTATAAAAAAAATAACTAAAATTAGGAGTTATAATAAGAAAATTTTTAATATTGATAATTTTCTAAAACGGTTTCTTTTGCAATATTTTTTTGTATTAAAAATGTAATTAGGGTTTAAAAACAAAATTAATAATGATATTATTGTTTATTACTTATATTATTACTCATATGCAATTTTAATAATATTATTTTATAATTATTACATTTTTATTATTAATTATTTAATATTTTATTTAATAAATCTGTGTAATACACATGGTACTAACTAATTAAACACTATAACCTCAACGTGTTTGATATAATGATCATTTGGCATAACAAACTGATATACTTTATACAATAATTAATATATTATCACCCTTAAGATAATAAAAGTACACGTGACTTTAAAATCTTTCATAACCTTTTCAATTTAAATTATATATATTTTCTTTTTAAATATTTTAATTCGACACATATGTTAAACCTTTCATCAAAATTTCAAAATGAGTTTAAGAGTTAGGAATTTTGTTTTTTCAAATGTGCGTTGCATGACAGCGAAGATCCAGATGGAAGGAAAAATTTGAAAAGAAGGATCTGCTTTTGTGAGTGATTAATTTAACAAGACAAAATAATAACAATGCAATGTAATGAAGGGAGCATGTCGAGGTGCATCGAGCCCTGTGCTTCATGTCCTCCGCCGTACCTTTTCCTTTCTTTACTTTTATAAATAAACCCTTCTACTTTTCTTTTCTAACACACCTTCTCCCTTTACTATTTCTTATTAACAAACCAACCCCCAAATCATATACATAGAAGAAAACCTGAATTCCATAATTTCTTATTCGAACTATTTCTGAAAAAATTAAATTGTAATAAGTATGATAATTTAATAGTTTTTTTAATAATTATCTTAATTATTAATATTATTATTTAATAGTTTTTAGATTAAAACTAGTTTTTTAAAAAAATTTAAAAATAGATGTTTTTATTAATTTTATTTTAAAGAACAACTTTTTATAAAATAAGATTTTTTTCTAAAACATCAAATGTTATAAAAAATATGAAATATTTAAAATTGACTAAATTTGATAGTTCTAAATGGGAAATTCTTAAAAAATGACATTTTTATACGTTTTATTTTAGAACAAAATGTCAATTTTTTGCATTTGAAAAGAAGTTAAAAACAAAAAACTAAAAAGTTGATATCATTATTTTATTACTTATAATCTTTACTCATGTGACTTTAGTTCATATATTATATCATTTTCATAACTAATTAAAAAATAATTATTTTATTTATACTACTCGTGTATTACTCGGGTTTATTAAAGATAATATGTTATAATCAAGATAGTTGTTACACTCCGGTTTAAGAATACCATGTAAAGGACAGGGATACTGCTTCAATCCCTTAATACGGATCAAAAATCAAATTACAGTTGTGAAAATTAAATAATTTGATGTCAATCATGAGTTTTAGTAATTAACTAATATAAAGCTCCCTGTGTTGCAGCGGGATGAGTAAAATCATAGCAAGTTGCAGCGGGATGAGTAAAATCATAGCAAGTTGCAGCGGGATGAGTAAAATCATAGCAAGTAGTATCAATGACACACCATTTTTAATGACCATCAACATTAGGAAAACTCGTATAAAAATAATATTAAAACGAAATAAATAAAACAAAACAAAAAGTAGACGTAAAAATATTGAACCACACAGACGAAACGTAAAACATATAAATAGTAAGCAACCAGAAATAAAAGCGTAAAGTATTTAATCAATCACGCACGTTGCGACGTGTTAACTCGCAAAATTTAGACCTAAAAATAAAACAAACAATTCACATAATATGAAAGGTATTTTGAACTTGAAAGTAAAAAATGTTGAAGAAAAATTATATAAAATGTAAAGTATTGGATTAAAATAAAAATGTTAAAGATTAAAAAAAACAAAAACAAAAGATAAATACAACCAATAAAAAACATAATATACCTTTTTATGAATATTAAAATTGATAACTAGTATATATATAATTAACGTTTAAGTTGATTGCTACCTTTAACTCCTTAATACTACTCCGCTTTGAGAAAACTTGTCTCCTTTTGTAAATCATCTAAATCAATACAACATTATTATAAAAAAAGTTATTGGATTTTAATAACCTTAATTTTCATTTATTTCTTAAGATTAATATCAACTCAATAAATGTTTACAGAGGCTTTCTATTTTTAGTTTATTTTCTTTCAACGATATCTTAATAACTGACAATTAACATCGTTGGTTTTTTATGACTTGGACTATATATATGACCAAAACACTAGGCATAAAGTTGAAATCAACCATTAGGTTGCTCAATCTGAAAAGTATGCACTCTAAAAATTGTCAATCTTCATAATCTGATCTGAACTAATTGATTCATTAAAGATAGATTTCAAGTAATGATGGAGGTTAAATACCAAAAACCGGACCTAATAGAGGGTTGACAACAATGGAGAAAAAACTGGCTCAAAGTTAGCCCACATCATCAAAAAAACTAACGGACATTAACTATTAGTTAGTAGGGGATCGTTAGAGAAAAATAAACTTAAAGTTGAAAATGTATACAAATATTTTCTGAGTTGTAATTAATCCTGACAAATAAATAATAACTGTGATAATTAAAACCCAAAAGAAAGTTAGTAAAGTACGTGAGAAAGAACCTTAAATTTCTTGAGTAAGAAATATAAAACAAAAGAAACAACGTCGTCGTCGTCGTCTATAAATAAAAGAATAAAAAGAGAGCCTTGAGAAAGATGAATACTTATTGGTTATGATTTCTTTTGCTTTTATCATTTTCATCATTGTTAATTAAAGGGAACAATCAACCATACAACTACATTTTTCATATCTTTTGTAATACTTATCCTACAATTAGAGCATTCCCTCCTCTACAACTGGAAAATGCCAAGAATCCTAACCAACAATTGGAAATTTACGCTTACATCGATAGGCATCCATTCATCTGACTTTATTCGCCTCGAGTTTGTTCGAAAAACTCTCGAAACTATATTGTTTGAAATTGGCTCGGTTTTTAAATAAACCGAGCCCAAGCTAAAGTTAACTCGACTTGTGGCTCGCTCTTTAAAGGACTTGTTGGCTTGCTTTTGAGCTCCCTAGTTGGCTCGATTTAATTAAAGTCTAACTTGTAATTTTTATAAATTATAAACTACATTTATATCATATTATTTAAAAAGATTATAAATATATGCTCAATTTGATATTTTTAATGAAAAAAATAAGTTTAAAAATGTAAATGATGATCACATTTCATGAAAATTCAATCTCATATCTTTTAACGATTAAAGATAAACAGATATAAAAAATTATATGTTTTAATAATATATGCATATATGAAAAAGATAACAAAACTAATTTTTTTAAGTAATCAAGTTGGCTAGCAAGTCGGCTCGGCTCGTATATAAACGAGTTGAGCCCAAGTTCACATTTATTACTCGTAAAGATAAACGAGTTGGCACAACTCAATTCCATTTTTAAACGAATTGAATCTGAGCGTATCCTGGCTCTGCTTGTTTACAATAAACGACTTTTACTACTACTCTTAAAGCACACCTATTTATTAAAGTTCTAGTAACTAGAGCGGCATAATAAGCGGTCATGATAATAACGATCTGGCTCAATTTTAACATACACGAATACTCAAATATGATGAATCCGGTGAAATACTACCGAATCCATGCTAGGTGTGAGACTACCTCCAATGTTGGCATTCTTCGCCCGCCCATGATGATATGGATGTCAAGGTTGCACCGCCTTTTCCACACAACATAAATGTACACTTACAGAGTCTAACTGTTTTTCTCTAAAAACACCTACGCATGTTTTTGTTTTAATTGATATAAAAGTAATGTTGATTGCGTGTGAAAAAGATGTGTATAATGATATTGAGGGTAAAATGAATTTGTAAAAAGAACGGCCGGAAAGAAGATGTGACATAACAACTATGCTTGTATGTAAGAAGAATGGCCTTCTTAGTTACAAAGGGTCTAAAAAGTGGCACGAGGTCCCTAAAGGTCTACTAAACATATTACATGCTGTATATCTAGGATGCAGACTTAGCTATGGAATTTTGACTGATTATAACACTTCACAACCACCATTTATATAAATGGATATCCACCATTTATATAAATGGATATCCTCTTGGTCGGACAAGTCAGACCGTATTTAAAAATCAGGTGCCATAATAACAATATATTTAAGATATTATATATATAGTTATATATATAATTCAATATAAGCAATTTATGTATTTATTTTACAGTTATATATAAAAAATTTAATAATAATCGTATATATAACATACTAATTTATTGTTCAATCCCTTGTTTATACTCATTAAAATTCAAAAAAAAATCTATATACGATCCAACCACCGATTCAGGACGAAACGGCCAATCCAACCCCTCCACAACGAACCGGTCTAAACCGCTCGGCCTACCCTCCGATTCCCGGTCGAACCAGTTAGATTGGCCAGTCCGATCCTTCACAAAACCATATTTTAGTTGCATGTTTTATTTGGCACCATTCCAATTTCCAAGCAATATCAACAATTACAAGGATTGCAAGGTCCAACTCCCAAACCAAAATTCCGTTGGTCAAAACTAATTTTAAACTAGAGCATGTACAAATCTACATTTTTTATTACAAATCATTGATCCAAATTAGAATGTAAAAGAACATCTAGTATAAAAGTTAATCTATCATGAACAAACGTCTTGCTCATACAGAAATACCTGACAAAGAACATACGAAAGAAGCAAGCGTCACTGGCTTTCACTAAAGTTTAGCTACCAAAAACCTCAACCAAAAATGTCACATATATGAAACTAAATAGACTTAAAAGCAATCATATCTTAAGTAGATTTCTTTGTTATGAGTGAGGGTATACAGATATAAAGCTGTAAGCTTTAAGCTACCATTTGTTCTCAAACACTTGCTCTTGTGAGTTCAACTTGTGCAAATGTTTCGTTGATAGCATCAATGACATTCATTTTTCCACCAATTGCAGCTTCATCCACAGGAGTTCGTTCATGTCTGGACAAAAAATCCCAAGCATCTGAATTGAAATTATGTGGATTGAAAGAGGGTAATTATAATGACAAGATCAAAAGTAACATACCGGTTTAAACTTGATACATCTGCTCCAGCTATAATCAATATCTTAACAACCTAAAGCGATAGAGAGTGTACAAGTTGGCAATTGGGTTGAAAGGATTCTATTACAACCAAAAAAATTGATATTACCTCAATGTGTCCATTTAGGCAGGCCCAATGAAGAGGGGTGTTATTCTCGACATTACAAGCGTTCACATCCTGCATTTGACAAAGGAATGATTCACGAGTTCTGTTGTAAATCAGATTCAGGACTTGCAAGTAAAGGTGGGAAAATGTGCAAGTCGGGTAACAGGAAATTGGTCACGTTGGGTGGCCCCCAAAAGAGCTTGTCCAAAAATTACACATTTTAACTTAATAATTGGAGTGCCAAATATGATTACAAGTTGTATTGTTTCAACAACATCAAAATCTTTGATTAACAAATTTAGCCATCTAAACCTCAATGATTCTTTAAAGAAACAGTTTTGGATCGTTACCCTGGTTTGAAAATAGAAATACATTAGAATATACTTGTTTCTGTTACTTAATCCATAATTTATAGACAGTAAGAAAAACAAGAATTTAAGGCACTGATTTGAATTCAGAAAAGGGATACTTCTATAATTAGATTAAGTACTTTTGCTACATATACAAACCAACAACAAAACTGAATGAAAGATATTTAACATTATAAAAGATTCTGGACTCCCAGTCCCACAAAATAATGTCCTATGAATTTGAAACTAGTTAAACGTAATTTAAATGTACAAAGGAATATATTCAATATACAGAGAAATAATTTCATTTTTTGTATAAAAAGAGATGTAAGGAAATTACATCAAGAATAATGTTCTCTCTTAATTGCATTGGACACCCATATTATGTAGCATTTAGAAAATCAAGTTCTTGTTAGATAATTGGATCAAAGAAAAACAACAGCCATAAATTTAGGGAACTCCGAGACTTTTTTCTATTATTCAAAGTAAAGGAAAATGGTACAATTTGCAACTTCTTCTACCCATCTATTTAAAGGGAAAAAACAGCTTCTAATTTAGAAAAGATAATTATGACTGATTGCATAAATCAAGCTTAATATATGCTTTAATTTGCTGATTTTTTGGTTTCTTTATTTTTGGAAATTATTATATCAATTATTCAAGATTAGACCAACATTCACCCCCTAATACATTCACCCCCCTAATCTTGAATTGTGGCTCTTCATCATTTTGCCTTTATTCTCTTCTTCAATTGACCATAACAAACTTGTTTAATAGGATATGCAAATTCCGCTTTTAACCCATCCATGTTTTGTTTTGTTGCTTTGCTTCTCTTCACTTTCTCCCATTGATTACTTTCTTCAAACAAGACCCGCTTCATCGTTATCTCTTCTTTACCGCTTGTCACAACAGGCGATATATTGACCTCCATGCTAGCCAACTTTTTAGATCTTTGTTCTTCCAAAAGTTCTTTCTTTTCCTCATCTAACACTTTCAGATTTTAACTCATAGCATTTGATTGATGAGCTGGATTTTCCTTCTTGGACTGGTCTTTCAACCAAATTTGTTGGGCTTTTCACACTTCGTTCTGGGTTATTAATCTGGGCTGCTAGAACAGTCCCAAACTGAATCAAGCTTTCAGCAGATGATTTATTACTGGCCTTTACATCTAGTTTTTCATTCATTACTAAACTTGCAAACTCAGTAGCTTGAGTACTCTTCACATTCGATCCTGGGCTTTGCTACTGCTCACAGAATTTAATTGTTTTTCCTTCCTCATCTTCAAGATTCTTAGAGTTATAAAAACATACTTGAAGATTTACCTTGTACAATCTATTCAGACTTCTTTGAATTTTCATCAGCAAACTTCCTATTCGATCATATAACTTCAGGATTCCATCTCCCAAAGTTATTTTGCACCCCTTCTCATCCAATTGCCCTAAACTTAGAATATTATTATGCAATTCACGTATATAAAACACATCAGAAAATACCCTTTTCTCACCGTTCTTGCACTTCACTATTATACATCCTTTTCCTTTTATTTCAATAGTAGAGCCATCTCCAAATTTTACTTGACCAATTACCTTTTCATCTAGTTTAGAGAAATAACTCCAATGACCAGTCATGTGGTTACTTGCTCCATTATCCAAGAACCATGTTCCATCATCACACATGTCTTTCTTGTACACAGCTATAAAGACACTGTTCTCTTCCATAATTACCTTCTTCAACGAACAAGTTGCCAATAGGAAGGTTTGATCATCATCATGATCTTCATGCCTTACTAGGTTTGCTTCTTCATTCCCTTTTCTTGGAGCTCTATATTCACTTAAGTAACGCCTAATTTTATCATAATTGTAACGTCTCAAGTTTTTCCTCCTGTCTTTCATATCTTTCATTTTGTTCATCAAAATTCTTTATTTTGTCTTCAATCTGTCCTTCTTGACCAGGTTCACTATCATTATTCTAGGAACTTCATTCCCTCTTCCTCTTCTATTAAGCCTTCCTCTACCTCGACCTCGGTAGTTATCAATTCTTTGATTTTTATGGCCATCAGATTGGGTGAGCAATAGTTTCCCTTAAGATGAATCTCCATTCACACCCTTAAACTTGTTCCTTTCTTCATATGCCTTCAACCGCCCAACTACCTCTTCGAATGGCATTTTCTCGATTTCAGCAGACTGCTCAATAGAGGATACAATAGCCAGATACTTATCAGGCATAGAATTTAGAAACTTTTTTACTAAAATCTCATCTTCAAGTGATGCTCCTACTTGTATTTAGATTGTACACCCCCCAACTTGGCAACAAAATTATCTATCGTCTCTGTCTCATCTATCTTTAAAGCTTCGAGTTCACTTCTCAAAGTTTGTAGCCGAGCTTTTTGAACCTGTTCAGCCCCCAAGTACTGAACTCGCAAGGCCTCCCACACGTCCTTTGGTTCAGTGTATTTAGCAACTTGAAGAAGAATTTCTTCCGGTATTGATTGAAAAATCAACACCAAAGCAGTGTACTTCTTCTTCTCCTCTGTTGTATTTGTTGTAATGGTGTCTTTCAAGCCATTAGCAGCAAGAATCGTCTTCATCATAATCGACCACACTATGTAGTTGGTCGCCGTGAGTTTAGGACACTGCAAAGATACGTTGCTTGTCTCATTTGCAGCCCGTACCATCGCATTCCCTCCTACCATCAAAATGTTCAGCAACTTCCTCGCACCAAAATGGTTACAGTACTTGTGATCAGATTCTAGTCACTTTTCAGCAGACTTTCTTCAACAACTTCTGATCGTTGGTCTTTAACTTCTGATCGTTGGTCTTTTTTTCTGATGTTTCTTCTTTCTGCGATAAACAGACAACTTCTGTGATTCTTGAAAATCAACAGGTTCTTCCTTCTCTTGCAACTTATTCTATCTATCTATTTAAAGGGAAAAACAACTTCTAGTTTAAAAAAGATAATTATGACTGATTGCATAAATCAAGCACTGCTTAATATATGCTTTAATTTGCTAATTTTTTTGGTTTCTTTATTTTTGGAAATTATTATATCAATTATTCAAGATTAGACCAACAGTTCTACGGCTCCCTGATGTAATATTTGGTTTTAAATGCATATTCAAGGGAAAATTATAGGTTGATTATTCTTAGAATGAGTAAAGAACACGATCAAATCATAGTTCAATTTTCTAATAAATAAACCTGATAAGTTTTCAAAAATAAATTCAAGACTAGTTTTTTTTACTGATTTCAAGTGACGGTTTAATAAAATTCACACACAAAGCCATGATTATTTCACAATGGATGCTTAAAACATATTTTCAATGTATTTTACAAATAAATTTGTATGTTAAGCATCATAAGAGATTAAGTGGTGATTATTAAGTCAAAAGTTACCAATAATGTTAACTGCATGATAGAAATAAGTATGGATGCACAATGTATTCAACATAAGGCCGGAATGAAAAGAAGGAAATACCAGGCACCAAGGTCTAGTAACTGCTTCTGAAATTAGATTGATTCTAAAGAAAAATATAAAATCTAGAGTTTTAAGAGTTTAGAGTTATTTAGAGTTAATCTATACAAGAAAATGTTCCAGTCGAAGTAGATGCCAGAATTCAGTTAAAATATATTTTACAAATAATTGAGATTTGTAGAGATTAATGAAGAGTCTGATGCAACCTAAACATCTTAAGTCTATCCTGCATGCTGCACAAGTACATTAAAGAAGAAGCTTAGGAAGTTTCACACATGAAACAGAAAATACTCTAAGTGTGAAATCTTCCGAAACCAAGACCAATATCTTCCGAAGCCAAACATGAAGTCTTCTGAAGCCTTAGAGACAAAGTCTTCCGAAGCTTCAAGTTCATGAAGACAGATTTCTTCCGAAGACTTTTAGTAACA
>BJCM01206487.1:0-43723 GCA_018326385.1 Flaveria bidentis | reverse complement strand
CGGGTTGGGCCCAATCGGGTTTCTTTGTACCCGGGTATTGGTGAACCTGGGTACGAACCCGGGTCGGGTTCACTTGCGGGAAAACCCTACCCGCCATAACCGGGTAGGGTCCGGAACCAGGTACAATACCGGGTTTAGTTTATTTTTTCTAATTTTCTTTTCTTTTTTTATGTTCAATACCGGGTTCAATTCGGGATTAGACCGGGTCGGGTTCGTTAAAAGACTCAAAAACTAAACCCGGTTCCAACCCTACGGGTTTAAACGGGTTCGAACCGGGTATGCCTCCCATCGGGTTGTACCCGAACCCGGGTCCGGGTCGGTCCGTACCCGGTTATTTTGTGCATCTATACTGATGGGTAAGGGAGGAAGCAAGCATTGGCGGTTTTGACCGTTTTTCTCTTGTTTTCACCAGTTTTTGGAGTTTTTGCTCAAAACTGGTTTGCAACTGAACATGTAAAGCTAATATTTCATGGTGCATATTTTCAAATAGAGCATCAAAAGTCAAAACGTTGTAAAAGCAGTAACTAGTAACGGCCTCACTAGTTTTCGGTCGGGTTTAGTTTCTTGCTATTTCCTCGGCTAGTTTTAGTGATATCGTTTCCTTTGCTGGTAAAAAAAAGTAACGGCCTCGCATATATCAGATGAGATCTTTTAATTTGTCATCACGCAAAGTGAATTGCCAAGTGACACAAATTATGGAGGTGGTCTACTATAAACGTTTTCGTAACAGTCTTATAATTTGTATATTTTAAAACTACTCATTTCTATGTATTTTTTTTATCTATATAATAGTAAAACCATATCTACAATAAAGTTTTAGATCTTTAATATTGACCATCAAGTTTCTTTCTTTTGTATAATTTAAAAACCCACTTAAATAATGATTCCCATCCGTATTATATTATTATTTTTAGTTTTTATTATTACTCTTAAGTATATTTAATATTTTAATTTTCAATAGCTTTCGTGTTTATAATAACTTTCTTTCATAATTATTAAAAAAGGAAATTCATGTTTGTCTTTAGCTTTTTTTTTTTGTCAATATTTCCATATAAAATAGTTGAAAACGTAGTTGTGTTTAAAAGCAAGGTTTTTTTCTATCGTATTTACAATAGAATATGATTTTTATGATAAAAGTACACATTTAGGGTTTTATGCCACGTTGACACTCACTTTTACAAGTAGTAGATATCACGGTTTTATGACGGCGTGACAGTCTATCTGATATGTTTTTATGTCTTTCTTGATCCATTAGGGTTTTATGTTGGAATAACCGTCAATACAATGTGTTTTTGTGTTTGTTTTTTATATTTAATATCATGGCGGATTCCTCGCACGCGTCAGAAAAAAAAAAACTAGTTAAATACAAAATATATGTTGGTGTAAAAGTGCTACGACATAACGTGATTGAAAAAATTGATCTTATTAGTTTAACGAACTTAAATTTTAGAAGCTAGTGGTTTGCATCATGTTTAATTTACATATAAATGATAATTTTTTTGCAATTAATTTGCATATGCACCCCTTACCATTCTAAAACTGTTACTAGTATATTCTTAATTCATCTAACATATCCTAGGGCTAGACCTTCAACGTAAGAGAATCACTTATCGGCACTTAATACCATCCAATTCAAACGTCATTTGGTATATCTATTTGTAATTATTAAGATTTTTATCATTATTTTCTATGATATATGAAAATTTAGCATTTCGATGTAAAAAATATTCAATAATGTATTTAATCATCCATATTCGAGCATGTTTTTATCGAATAAATAGCTCTTAAGAAGAGAAGGTCTCTCATCTTCCAAACACTCTTTACAAACATGTAAGTTTTGTTGTACATAATTAATATACAAGGCTTTTTCATACATTACATTTTAATTCTTCTCCACACTTTGTAAATTATGAAAATACCTATCCCTTAGAACCCACTCTCTCATAGTATATAAGTTTTCTGAATTTATAAGTTTTCTTTTAACTGGATTTATAAGTTTAGTAGATAGTTTGAAGGGCATCGTGAACGTATACTTTCATTCTGAATCCACTTCTCTCTCTACTCTCCTTAGATAGGTTGGACACTGTTCGCACAATCTACTTAGTTTTCACATGAAAACTCTTGTGCTCTCATTAGCCCACTCCTTACTTCGTAATTATTTACTAGCTTCATATCTAAAGGTATGTAAATTTAGTTATATTTTAAGATCAATAAACAAATTAGAGACCAAACGAAAATGGGGATGCTACTTAGTAAGTTACTATGAATGACCATAAAGAAGACGTCATGTTTGAAGTGGGAGTGATAACCAACCGTATATAAGAAACATACTAATAACTTTAGTCTATCATGGCAACCGTATATAAGAAACATACTAATAATTTCAGTGATAACCAAACGAAAATGGGGATGCTACTTGTAAAATTATATTTTGTATTTCCGTACCCATCGGGTATCCACTTATTCATTGTCTATCATGGCAACAAATAGACTATGGGTATCTAGTACAAACGTTAGTTTGCTAGAATTGTTGTTGGGACTTCGATGCATTTCTTAATTTTTAATTTTTTTATTGTTTGGAAAAAATTGAAATATAAAATCTAAAAGATAAGTAGATAAGTTGATTCTTTTATTACCCAACTACAATTAAAAAGAAAATAAAATAAAATATTTACGAGTATGGTCCTATATATATTTCTACTACTCATACTACTTATCACCTAACATCACACTCGTTTCGTGCCAATGAAAACTTTAAAACCATTCGCATATTTAAATACACGTAACATGTTTAATTAGAGTATTCACAACCTATTCTTATCTTTATTCAGATAATTACATTATAAATCATTATTTTCTTCCTCTATTTTTCTACTTTATTATTACTTTTTCTATCACATTCACTCACAACCATCTAAAATATATTAAAAATATCATAGGGTTTTAAACAGTGATTCCTAAAAATACAGATTGAACAGTAAATTTCTTATATCTTTCACTCACAACCACTTATAACCATATTGTATAATATAATGACTACACTCATATTATTTTAGGGAACGAGTTGTGAATGCTCTTACTCGTCATAAATGTTTTGGGTTTTTTGTTTTCCGTCATGTTAGGGATCTGTTTTCTCAAAACACAGGGGTTGTATAAGCACTTAAACAAAGCTGGAGGCTAAAATTGCAACTTCTTCACACAACACTACGGGGTTGTTTGTTTTTGGGTTGACCCGGCTAATCGGCTGACTCGGTCAGCGGATCAGCCCGTTTGATTTCGGCTTCGAGCCTGGTTGACCGGGTTTCCAGTGATGACCCAGACCTTGAAAAAAATATGATGACCAACTGACCCGCAGGGCGCGGCCCCCTCGCGACCCGCAGACCGCCACCGCCCCCTCTGGAGTGGTGGTTCCGACCGGTGGTGTGACTCCGGTGGGTTTTGTTACTTAAATATTGAATCGCTTTGGTTCCAGTCAGATGTTGAATCAAACAGTCAAATTTTAGTTAGATGCATGTCAAGTTAAAACTTCTAACCGGATCTCCACTCGGATCCTACCCAACAGCCCCTATCATTACTTAGAACTAGAATAAATACAGTGAAGCAGATGTGAATCTGTGTGATGGTAGGGGATGAAGGGTGGTGCGATTTCGTTACACAACACCATGCCGATGAAGAAACGATGGCGTTGGCTCGTAATCGCAGTGTTAGGGCTCGTTTTGCTCTCGATGCTTGTTCCTCTTGCGTTCTTACTAGGTCTTCATAGCGGATTTTACTCCGGTGCGAACACAGGTATGATCTTCATTCCTTACTTTGTCCTAGATCAGTGGCAGGATTGATTAGATCTGTTTCGTACTGTGGATGTTAGCGAATTTGATGTTTATTCAACTGTTGTTCATCCGTTCGTGTTGGTAAAACAATTTGATTAGTAAAAGTGACTGACGATTTGGATCGAGTGTAGTATTTAATGCAATTGTAATTGCTAACGGCTGTACAATCCGTTTTCGTATGTACTTCATTTCGATCTGATTGGTGTTAGTGGTTTAAGTATGGATGCATTAGAGAGTATAGGTTATGGATTCGTTCTACATTTGTACACCTTTGATACTCAGATCTATACTGTTTTCGTTATTCTTTTTGCATTTGATTATCTCAATTTTATCTTACTGGTCTGAGCTTCGTAGGAGTGTAGAGGTTTAGTTGGATTTATTTCACTGATTACATCAGTATGAAGTGAGTTTTAGGATCTGGATCTGAACTTTTTGAATGTGAATGCTGTGTTGATCTTACTTGTGAATCTTATTGGAAAGTGAATGCGAACTTATTACACATTTGGATTTGCTTTTCACAGGGTTTACTGAGCGAAGCAACCCGGCTTCGTCAAGAAAGGATGCTACTGTAGACTCACAGTTGATTGAGGTAAGACCTTATACTCTTGTTTGTTAATGTAACATTTTACAAACTAACTCTAATGATCTTACGCTTATTGTTTAAACATCCACTTAAAGATGGATAGTAGCCTACGATCAAGCAAAGCATCAGCCCCTTTGAATATCGCATGAGTTTTGATTTTAGTTGGATATGTGAATCTCCTTACACTGATATTGGTTGTTTGTAGGGAGGGCTATCAACACGTGTAAATGGGCTTTTGAGAAATCTTGGACCAACTCTTCCAAAGGTTCATTGCATACTGCTTTGATGGTTAAGACTCAACTTTTGTACTATTAGTATTAATCGGTTGGCAATACACCAATGTCTGTCCCCTTGTAGATCTTAAATACAAGTAGTTATGTTAAAACCTAGTTATGCTCTACATTGCGAATAATAAGTAATGCTAAATAAAACTGAGCTATTCAGACGTGTCAAATTATTTGCTCAACGACTTTCATATATTTCGAAGCATGGTATTTAAGATATCACACCGAGAGTTGGTGTTTAGCATGTGAACTCCAAATGCTACTCTACCTTGTATCTTTTGCTCAGTTATAATTTGCTAGCTAAAGCACTAACAGCTCATCTGAACGCTACACTTCCATTTGAGAGCAGAAACATATCATAGGAGCCATTATCACTAACAGCAATATTTATAATATTTTAATATTAAAACGTAGGTGACCATATATATCTTATATTGTACTTGATTTACTGCTGTTCAGGCATAAAGGGGAAAAAGGTTTTACATCTATGTCAGTCACATAATTATTGGCAGCTTCTTGACCCACTTCCTTTATGGAATTTTCCAAACACACAACAAACGTAAAAAAATTGTGTACTAGAAAAGACCCTTAATTCTTCAGCCAACTATTTAGGCAGGCATAATTTTGGGCTACCTGATATTCTGGAAAATGTGAACCAGAAATGTGAATGGAAAAGTGACATCTTCCCTCCTCAAAATGGAGATCTCAATCTATTCTACTTGTATAGTTGTATGTTTGACATACTGAAAATTCTTGCATGACTTGATCTTTAAATTTTGACTTGATCTTTAAATCTTATCTATATAAATAATTATATATGTTTGCTAGTTATGTTTGTTCCTCCTTTCAAGATCGGTTTCTAAACTAAATGACCATGTTGCATAACTCATCTTTTAAGCCTTAAAATAATTGTATTTATATGTGCTACTTATGTACACTCCTTTTCTGGATTGGCTTCTAAACTAAATAATAATGCATACATGTTGAAACTTCTTGCATTTAACTTTTACCATTCTAGCAGTTATTTTTATTTGCTATTTAAGTACTTCTAGATTCTCACCCTCTCTTCAGGACTGGTTTTTAAATTCTAAAGTAAATGATAATGCATTAGTTCAAACCCTTAGGTGCCTGACTCCACTTGATGATCATTTTTGAACCTCAGGCCTTTAGATTTCCATGTGATTTATTTGTATGCTTAAGAAAGTTTTTTATGCTGGCAATATATGCTTTAGTTCAGAAATAGGACCCTGGAGATGTTAAGCTGTTTATCTCACTGTGATGCATTTTTTTTATTCAGGATTTTGGAAGGAACTCTGTCAAGGAAGCTGAGAACAAAACCACTGGTAGGTTATTGTTCTTAGAGTGTGTTCATTTTACACTTATAATCACATTTGGTTTTTCATTACCTTTCAGCTTGTCACCATAGACAAAATTGTTATGAATTTTGAAATAACTGCAGGTTTTGCTGTACCTACACAAGTGTCAAAGCCTCCTCCAAAAGGACATGTATGCATATTTTTTAATGATTTTTTAGGGGACTAACTTCATATAACCCTTCCAAAACTCATAATATTATATTTACCCTTTAAAGCACTAAGTATATCATATTAATTTATTGCATTGCAAATAAAATGAAATTGGTTACCTTACCAGTCTGTTCTGAATTTAGGATTATAAAAACAACATTATTACTCTGAACAATCTCAGCAAATAGTCACCTTTATATTTCATTATTTTGTGAAGCAGGCTGTAATGACCTGTAAGCGTCTATTTTTATTTTATTTACTGGAATGGGTATATGTGACATGTTAGTGTTGTAAAGGGTAAATATGATATTATGAAGTTTAAAAGGATATACATGAGATTATGATTTTTGAAGGATAAATTGTCATAGCCCTAGTTGAGTTTATACTAATTTTATGTTTTAATTCATTCTATCATCTAGAATGTTGGAGTTGGTTCATCAGGTGAAGGCACTAAAACAATTCAAGGGAATGGTGAGAGTGAAAAGACATGTGAATTAAAATTTGGGAGCTATTGCTTATGGCGTCAACAACATAGAGAAAAAATGAAAGATTTTATAGTGAAAAAAATGAAAGACCAGCTCTATGTGGCTCGAGCTTATTATCCCAGTATTGCAAAGCTTCCAAAACTTGACCAATTTTCACAAGAAATGAAGCAAAATATTCAAGAATTTGAACGTATCCTCAGTGAAAGTACTTCAGATTCAGATCTTCCACCACAGTAAGTTCTTAAGAATGTATATATTTTGTTCCTTTTGTTGTAAGGGACACTGCCTGAAATTTAAAAGATCTACTGTCAATGTTAAAGATAGTAGGCACAAATAAAATCTAACATCAATTTACTGTCAATTTTATCAACTGCCTTTATTTTTTTTTTTGAACGGCCAACGAATAATTTTTAAGCGCGGTCACCCGGGTAAACCCAATGGCGAAAGGCCACCCACGCCCGCGAACACAGACAGCGCTGGTGACCCGGCTCGCCCACCATTCCAAGGGAAACCCACCACCTAAAGGCCCACTGTGGTAAAAACCTTGGCCCACTAGGAGCATATTGCACCTAGTGAGACTCCAACCCATGACCTTCACATTGGAAAGTCATAGGGTGCCTCCTCCTAAACCAGTTGATCTAGTAGTGAGACTTCAACCCATCAACTGCCTTTATTTTAACTGGTTTTACTTGAAAATTGCTTATGTGCACTGATTGATGTCATGCCAGCTGCCTCATCATATGCCACATAAGCAATGCAAAAAGTAATTAGGTACATAGGATGTGGAGGTCACCCAAGTATTCAACTTTTTCATTAAGGTCTCCCATATATTTAACCTACTTTATAGGCCACCCAAGTATGCATCGAGATTCGTTTTACTAAATCCAGTTAAGAACATGATGGAATATTGAAAAATGACCAAAAACCCTAGTTTTTCATTAAATTGAATTATTGTTTATTTGATAGCTTGATACAATGGTATCATTGTCTTCTCAAAATCTTAAACCCATTTTTGTCGTCAAGCATGTTTTTGGCCTGATTTGGCATTCCAGTATAAATGAAAGTGGGTACATACTTGGGTAGCCTAAATTCAGGAAAATTCTATTTTCTGCATTTTCCCCCTTACATCCTGTCTAGTAATATCATGTTTATGTACTTTTAGTTTCTGTAGAAACCAAATTTTTTTTTGTGGCCTTGTCAGGGTTGAAAAGAAGCTGCAAAAAATGGAAGCTATAATTACCAAAGCAAAATCAGCCACTGTTGACTGTAACAATGTTGACAAAAAATTAAGACAGTTAGTTGACTTAACAGAAGATGAAGCCAACTTTCATATGAAACAGAGTGCTTTTCTTTACCAACTAGCAGTCCATACAACACCAAAAAGTCTCCATTGTTTGTCAATGAGGCTAGCCGTTGAGTATTTCAAAACTTCACCTGCTGATGTTGATGCTGATGTGTCAAAGAGTTTGTTGAACCCGGAACTGCATCACTATGTTATGTTTTCCAACAACGTGCTTGCATCATCTGTAGTAATTAATTCGACTGTTATGCATGCAAAAGTATGTTCTCATTGCTCTTTTATAATCTACTTATTAGAGGTGGCAAAATTGGCAAATCAGGTGGTTTGGGACGTTGGGTAACGGGTCAAAATGGGTAGATTATTGTACTATTCAAAACGGGTGGGTGGGGTTGGGTTGACTGATTTTTGTCTGAAGAAATAATCATTTTGTAAATAATGTTTACAAACTAAAGGAGCAATTTCATATGCCCTTTAAATAGTTTTCATATATATACTTCTAATTTTCAAAATATCATAATTACCCTTTCAAAACATTAGAAAATATTTTTCATTTACATAGTTGATAATAAATCTCACAATTTAGTTACTTACAACAAGTTGTTTCACTGAATATGCATTGACATGAATCATGATTAACAGTATTAACATTGTTTTTCTATTTGTTTATTTAGTGAAGTGAACAAATTTTATTATATTTACTATGAAATAAGTAACTATGATATTTTTCTTATCGCGAAATTTAGAAGTGTATATGTATGTGAAAGGTTGAACTTTTAAAATGATATAATCGACATTAATCCAAAATTATGATATAGCAATGATAATCTACTTTTTTTTGAGGATAATGATTATGGAAGTTTTGCACATTAGAAGGTCATCGTGGGTGTTTTAACATTTACCTGTTAGAGATAAACACTACACAAATCGACCCATTCAAAAGTAGATGAGTCACAATCGTCACATCACCACCTCTACTACTTATCATCTCTTTCTCACTTTCTATGTCAGAGACTCATCAATATTATTTTCAGGCCAGCAGGAAACAGGTGTTCCATGTGTTAACAGATAAGCAAAGCTTCTTCTCCATGAAAATGTGGTTCTTGACAAATAATTACAAGGATGCAACAGTTCAAGTGTTGAATGTCGAAGATCTTGACCTTCTAGAAGGTCAAATGTCTTCTCCTTTGTCAATGCGCCAAGAATTACGTGTCTCTTTCCTATCTACTTCTGAAAGCAGAACTGAATACATATCTGTGTTTTCTCATTGGCATTATGCACTACCCAAAATATTTCCAACTTTGAAGAAAATCGTTGTTCTTGATGACGATACCGTTGTCCAGCGTGATTTGTCAGCCTTGTGGAATCTCGACATGAATGGAAAAGTTATTGGCGCTGTGAATTTTTGCGCGGTGAAATTTGGTGCAATTAAAAAATATTTGGGGAAAGAAAATTATGATGGCAATTCCTGTACATGGATGTCCGGGTTAAATATTATTGATTTGGTTCAGTGGAGGGAACGTGATGTTACTAGAATGTATCAAAGTTTGGTGCAGCAGGTGCGTTATCTATTTATTGATTTTTCATTTCGCTTGCTTGTTATTAGAAGTGGGAATTTCGACCCATTAACTTCTAGATGGGCCGATTCAGGGTTATGATTATCACTAAAGGGTCAAACTAAAAATATCCAAAGATGAATTTGGTCTAGCAGGTTATAAGCCATGCATGAAGTAATCATATATGAAGAAGTTTAGATTAATGTTGAAATGGTGTAGTTTTGTCATGATATATGACCCAAACTATTTATTAAAAACTATTTTTTTGACAATAAGTGTTTTGTGTTGGTTCTTCTGATTTTTACACGTTTAAAAAGTATCCGTGTTACCCCCACATTTCCACCTCTATATATGTCATATCAACATAGCCCGACCAAATTTTTTATGAATCAGCTTTGCTGACAATATATCATAGAGGTGGCAAAACGGATACGTTAGGCGGGCTAGTTTTGGGTAACATGTTAGTTGAGATGGTTTGACTTGAAACATTTTCTCTCCAAGATTATAATTGAAAATATATTATTTCAATTGTAATCTAGCTGTTTGAATAATATGATTTAGGTAAGCATTATGATAAAATTTGGGTAAATTTAAACTTGTTTGACGCATTTGACCCGTTTCCTTTTTTATTGAATTTTTGGGGACCTCAACAAATATAACGTACCAAGGACATGTATTGACCGTCACCTTTTCCATTGTGAACAGCGTTTAACCGAAACAACAACACTAGGAGCAACCATGTTGACTTTTCAAGATTTACTTTTCGCTCTCGATGACACATGGGTATTATCCGGACTGGGTCATAGTTACGGTATCACTAATGAAGCTATTAACAAAGCAGCTGTATTACACTTCAATGGCAACATGAAACCCTGGCTTGAACTCGGCATCCCGAACTATAAAATTCACTGGAGAAAATTTTTAAACCCTGATAACCGCTTCTTGACTGATTGCAATGTCAACCCGTGACCACGGTTGACCATTTAATGCAAATTCTTTAACCGAAAGAGAAAAAGAATACGATATCGGGTTCAGACTTCCAGAAATCAACGATCTGCAAATGCTGATCTGGCGATCTGTGTGTATTTTTAGTTATTTGGACAAAAAATATCCAGATGAAGAGGAGATTGCAGTTAGTATTGATGGTAATATGAAAAACTGCTTTCTAGTTTTTTGTTTTATGTTAAAGTTGGGTAGGAATGTGATTACCGTTAATTCGTTTTTATTTTTATTATAACCTTTTTTCATGATTGTTATAATATATTTATTTGGTTAGGGTTGTTTGTATCCATGTTATTAGTGGTATAATACCCTTATGGTGATCAAGGGATAGCAGTTAATTCAGTTACTCTAGTTTTCTTTTTATTATGTTTTGATATAAGAATAAGTTATTTTGACTTTTGAGATCGAAGTTTATTTGATTATTTGTCAATGTAACAAGTTTTTGTATGAGTTTAACTATATGTTTTTGTAGTAAAATATATGATGAGATGGCATACAGGTGTAATTGAGTTTAGTAGTGTTTGACCGTAAACCTTGAACCGGGGTCGATCTTAAACTCAAAGCTTGACTCCAGGCTCGAGCCAACAATTTCAAGCTCGAGCTTGATGAAGTGATTGATCCTTTTGGGCTAACCCCGACTCAATTATCTATATTGAACTTTTATATAATGCGGATCAAGGGTAGTGTTAAGCGACTCAATATTTCTTAGTCCGTCTTTACTTGATTTTATACGGAACGTTAGGTGTAAAATACAAACATGTAAAAGTTGAGCGTAAAATAACATGTCAATGAGGTTTGCTATTTTAATTCTCAACCTCAGCTAGAAATCTACTCTGAGTAGCTCGATTTGACATTAATCAAGTTGATTTGGATGATTATTCGGATCATTTTCTATTCACTCTTAACTTGTGATTATACATGTAGCCAAAAGCTAGACATGAAGTCTTCAAACGGTTAAGATAGAAAAATAATCGAAAGCAAAATTCAAATTGAAATTGTGATATAAGAAATTTTCATGAAATAACAAAAATACGTTAATCAAATAAAAAACACGATATCGTGATCAAAATGTAAACAATCTTAGATGGCAGGTGGGCCTCGTATGTCTTCACTAATTAAGTGTAGCCCTACCCAATATTATTTGAGACTTAAATGAAAACATGGCCCACCAAACCCTATGCATCTCAATTGTTCTTCGACTTACAAGACATGTAAGTAGTAACAATAGTATTTCATGTGAAGATGCTAAAATGAGTGAAGTCAAATGGTAAGGTGAAAATTTGGTTTAACTTCTTATCTCAAATCATTTAAAAATAATTAACAAACCTGAAAAAAAAACTGAAATTTGGCTACTTAACTTATATAAATTTACATATTCTTTACTACTTTTCCTATGTATTAACAGAAATTAAATAAATCTCAAAATCCAAATTAATGTTTACACTTAATTTTGTTACTTGATAATCCAAATTAATTTTCCAAATTACTTGTTACTTAAATTTGGTTACTTGATTTTGTTTACATAGATAGTAAGTTTTAATAATGTAAATTTGTAAACTAAAACTCAATTTACACTCGATTTCACTTACGAAAATCAATTGTAAGTATATGAGTTATGGTTTATGTAAGTTTCATAAGTTTTTATATGGACAACCCATAAGAAACAAACGAAACCATATCTTAAAACATTTGATATCTTAAAACAATTTACTTGAGCATTATAATTTACATTATTAAAACCTAACCAATAAAACACTGTTTCGAGCATATTCAAAAGAGGAATAGAATATGAAAAGAAAAAGAAAAGGAATAAAAAGAAAAGCCAAACCACACACAAAAGCAATATAGAGCATAAAGGGGGCAAAACGAACCCATTTGACACAAATCCCTCAACACAACAATAACCATCAACCATGGGTTCAGATGTAGGTCTAGAAGGCTCCAAGCGGGTTCTAGCCACATGGTTGATCGGAGGTCTGGTTGCAGGCCTTTCGGTGGTGGCGTTAACCACCGCGTTGCCGGAGTTCTCGCCGTTAAACATCGTCAGAAAGAAGAAGAAGAAGAAGAAGAAGAAGAAGAAGAAGAAGAAACCTATTCGTGTGTACATGGACGGATGTTTTGACATGATGCATTACGGCCACTGTAACGCTCTCCGGCAAGCTCGTGCGTTAGGAGATCAGTTGATTGTTGGCGTTGTTAGCGATGCTGAAATCACTGCTAATAAAGGACCTCCGGTTACGCCTCTTCATGAAAGGTTCAATTTCGTATTTTAATTTACGTATGAGATCGGGATGAGCATGGTTAGGTGTAATGTTGTGTGTTGCTGTTTGATTTGGAGATTGATGCAAGCATTGTGTGGTTCTAGATTAGGTTATAACTTACATGTCGTGTTGGAAGCTTGTGTGTAGTTAGTTGTTGTGATGTAGTGAGATAGTTGATGCGTTTGGTTTGATTGTTGTAGGATCATGTTAGGGACTTAGGAGTTAGGTCTACTGTTTTTTCTCCGTGGGGATGTGGGCGTGCTGATGTCAAATGATGTGTTGTCATTTTGGTGATTTGGATACTATTAGCAGAGTGGAAAAGAGCGGGTTAAAGTCTTGAACTTGAAATCAAATATGTGAGTGGTTTTTGGTTTGGGCAATGGTAGATAGGGGTTTTACTGGTCTAAACTATGGTTGGAATTTGTTTGACATCAATGCTTTCAACTTTGGGACTTTATGATTTGGAGAGTACATTACTCCATAGCTATTCTGTTGAGATTTTTTAAAAAGGGGGAGATTATTTAAGCGAACCACATAATCTCATTGTGTGGCCTAAATGACAACAATGAGAAGGGAATTCTAAACTACAAAATTTTCTTGCTTAGCCTATCTGATTGCATTTTCTCCCACATACATCCTTTTAGTGCAAAATCAATCATGGTAGCCAAACATTGTATAGTGACTGTTTAAGGTGTTTCTTTGCTTGTTGTCTTTTCATTTCCTTGTGAAATTTTCTTTCCTCTGGTAATTCTTGAACCAATGCGATGAATATATTACAATCATAAGTATTTGACCCAAAAGGATGAATGCCACTAAGTTTAAGTGGCATCAACGTTACTCAACAACTAAAAACTAAGTAAGAAAATGGATATTCTCACATGCATGGAAAGAATTTTAGCTTTTCATGATCTTCTATATCTAATTTTTACAATTACAAATACAAAAGATGTAGAAGTTGAACCCCGCATTAAGTTTTTGCGTTTAGGCATTGCAGCAATGTTATTTTTCATGGCCACTTAGAGAGTGTGTTGAGCTGTTGAGTCATATCATTCTATTTTTTTATTTCATTATCGTTTTAGTAAGAGGATTATACTCATAATCATATTGAGATATAAAGATCGGGTGTTCTCGACAAAATGTGACCATTTGATCTCTGTTTCTTTATAGGTTTAGAGTTTAGGCATAAGATTATACTCAGTTGTGTGTTTCTGTTAAGGTTCTGTTTAATATCTTGTTTTGCTTCAAATTTTGAATGCCATTGTACTTTATTAACCAAAAAAAAAATGAATATCACGCACATCATTACATAATAAGATAAACATCAAATCTTTTGTTTAGTACACACTAAGAATGTGGTTTTCATCTCTTTTTTTTTATATTAGGATGCTTATGGTTAGTGCTGTGAAGTGGGTTGATGAAGTCATTCCTGATGCACCTTATGCTATAACTGAAGAATTTATGAGGAAATTGTTTGATGAGTACAACATAGATTATATCATTCATGGGGATGATCCATGCATTCTACCTGATGGAAGTGATGCATATGCCCTTGCAAAGAAAGCTGGTCGCTATAAACAGATAAAGCGAACTGAAGGAGTATCAAGCACAGACATTGTTGGTATGCATAATGCTTAGTTCTCCCTCCATTTCTCATCATCTTTACATCATGAAAATGGGTCCTACTAAAGTCTGTAATTTTGAATATTTTGGGAATGTGATAATTATAGGGCGGATGCTTCTTTGTGTAAGGGAGAGGACTAGCAGTGAGAGCCCTAGTCATGCTTCCTTGCAAAGACAATTTAGTCATGGTCACAAGCAGAAATATGATGATGGTGAATCTGGCAGTGGGACCCGTGTTTCTCATTTTCTCCCTACATCACGCAGGATTGTTCAGTTTTCTAATGGAAAGGTGCTTATGATTGTTTCTGGGATAATGTATGCAGAGGACACCTGTGTATTGAAATTACTTTGTAGGCCATCCAAGTATATTCCATCTTCCTTTATACCTTTCTAGACAGAAACATGCCTAAGGACGAAAATGCCTCTTAAGAATTTGAAAAAAAAACAATAATACCTTCTGCCATGTTGTGGCTAGATCTGATATAAAGGAAACCGGATACTTACTTCAGTGGCCTATAAAGCAGTATTGATATATGGTGGTCTTAAATGAAAAAATTGAATACTTTGCTGTTTGATATGTACATCATCCGTCTGTTCAGTTCTAATTGATTCAAGTAGATGCTTATAGGTTTATTTATGCTTTCTACAGTAAAACAATTTAAGAAGCATATACGGAGTTATATATTATGCGAACTGCATTTAACATTTATTCAATAACTAAGGGGAGATTTAACTGGGATGGAGGGAGGATGTAGGTTGATACTTTTGTCAACATTGCACAAGCCTAGCCTTTATTTTCACCATTCTGGATATTTTATATGTAAACAGCTAAAATAACTCAGGTTTCTTGGTCATACTGCTGTATTTGCAGGCAGCCGGACCTAATGCTCGCATAGTTTATATAGATGGTGCATTTGATCTGTTCCATGCTGGACATGTGGAGGTAGGCTCATATAACCTTATCTAAATTAGTGTTCCAAGTCTTGAAATCATATGTGTTTTGTTCTCACAGATTTTAAGACTGGCTCGTGGGCTTGGAGATTTTCTACTTGTTGGGATTCACACAGATCAAACTGTGACGTATGACACCTTGACCTCTCTTTATGTGTGTATGTGTTGTGGGTTGTGTGTGTAGTATGTCGATCAAATGAGAAGCTAAATATTCCTGAGAAGCACGAGGAGACTTGCTAAATTTGTAAGTTTAATTTACAAATTTTATACATGAAGATCTTTTTCAATTGATTCTAATCCAATATAAAACACAAAATTATCGATCACAAGTTACAAAGTTAGTGAGTCAAAGTCTTCTCATTCTACTCATGGATATTTATCTTTTCACATGATCCAAACCCTGTTTAACTTCTCTGTTCTATTAAGTTATAACTTTTGGCTGGGTTCGCCATATCATTATGCCTCTTGACATGTGAGAAACTTATATGACAGTACAAAAATCATCATAATCCATTTAACTTTTAACTTCCAAGTTGAGGTTTCTAATTTAAAAGAAGTTTAGTTATAAAACTTATAATGGTTAGTTTGAGACTTTGAGGTAGAAAATTATGGAGGCATGGTTCTTACATGCTCACATTGAAATTAGTTTTATTTGTACTCTTATCAATATCGGACACATTTGTATCCAACAAGAATTTAAGAAGTTAGATTTACATGGTTGTACAATGATGTCCAAATATTTTTATAATCCTTGTGGGATCAAATGATCAACGCAGTTGATTTAAGAGTTGGTCCATTGGGTACTTAATTTCTTTATTCTTATACAAATCAGTCAGTATGGGGATGATTGCCTAGCTGAAACAACAAAACAAGTTTTCTAACCTATTAAGAGCAGCTCATGCAGAGATATTATTAATTATTTTTAGTGTAACAAAATTACTAATTGGCATGTGTAAGGGTGTGGCTATAATGAGGAAACATGAGATGGTCGAGGACTCGAGTGAGCCTATTGTGATTTAATGTAAAATATTGTTTATTTTTGTTGTTTTTTAATTTTTATGCTTGTAAGTAAAAAGTCAATGGCTTTTATTCAGTCATAAACCAACTTGAAGAAAGTACACTTGTATTTATGTACACCGTGAAAATTTAATTTGAAAACTACTGATTATCGGAAGAGACATTGTGAACTAAATAATAATGTTTACAAATTTGAAGAGAAACTTCAAACAGATGAGTAAAAATTTGTTTGAATGTAGAAAGTTAAAGGTCTGTCTTTGATAATATTTTTTTTGTAATTATATGCGACATATTAATTATTTATAACTTTCTTATAATAAAACGAACCTAAGCTTGTTTCTAGGTCAGTCCAACTCAACTAGCCCCATTTTGACCCGTACTAACAATGGCCTGTTTCAACTTTTAACCTCAACTCATTCGGATGTGTTACCCATCCCACCCATATCCCACCTTTAGTATCTTGTATGATTTTTGGCTTACAGAATTGTTTCGTAACTTCTTGATGATTTTTTTTCTTCATATATTGTTTTGTTATATTTATTCTTTCATTCAGTGCCAATAGGGGAGCACACCGTCCAATTATGAATCTCCATGAACGAAGCCTAAGTGTTTTGGCTTGTCGGTATGTTGATGAAGTTATTATTGGTGCTCCATGGATGATTTCAAAAGATATGGTGAGTTACAAGATCATAATTAAAAAATTTATTTGCTTTTAATTTCCAACACTTTTCAGTAAAAATGTTGTCCTGAAAATTGAAATTAACACTTATTCAATAAAATTGTTGTCCTGAATTATTTAATTGCAAATATAAAAGCGTTCTTAATCACATAATGCAGATCACAACCTTCAATATCTCTTTGGTTGTCCATGGGACAGTGGCGGAAGATGATGATTTTGAAAAGGTATGCTATATTAATTGCTTGTAAATTCTTATGTAAAGATGCTCATAGATGTTCCAATGTTAACATATTCTGTGATGACCTCACAGGATGATCGGGATCCATATGAGGTTCCGAAAAGTATGGAGATATTTAAAGTTTTAGAAAGTCCTCTGGATATCACTACAAGCACAATCATAAAAAGGATTGTATCAAATCATGAGGCTTATCAGGTTCCATTACTTCCCTTGAGATGCTTCATTCTTATAAGCATTTGATTCTAACTCGACTATTTCTTTAGAGGAAAACTAATTTTACTAACCTTTCTTTTTACCAAATTTTAAATATATTTCATGGTCTAATATTAAAGATACTTTTTGGAATTAAGTAGAATTATACAATATTAATACGTAGTAACATAACATATGAATAAAATATTTTAGCTAATAACATAAATTTTATTGTTATATTCTAAATTAGATATAACATATGTTTTACAAGGGTTACAAAGAAGTCTCTCAATCAAATTTTAGTACAATAAAGTCTATGAACTTATATAAAACAGACACACATGACAAGTCGATTATAAAATCAGTTATAAACGTCAGTACTAACACAATCATCACATATATGGAGGCCATGTAAGTGATGTTTTGTTGACGTGGATGTCATGTATACATTTTTGGTGACATGGATGTTATGTATACTTTTCTGGTGACGTGTAACACTACCTGATAAAAAGTGTTTCAATTTATCCAAATTTTAGAACATCTCATGGGATAAAAATATTTGTCCATGTCAGCATTTTCACTCACAAATCACTTCATAAAAAATTTGGTCCGTCTTATGTATAACAAGTGATGTTTCTACAGAAATCACGACTGAAGCACACTCAAACACCTTCTAATACAACGTGTATCGAGTATTAAAACACACATCTAATATGATATAAAACTTCTTATACATTTGCGCTAACTACGGACTTTTTATATTTTATTCTTTGTTTTGGTTTAGAAACGCAACGAACGGAAGGGAGAAAGTGAGAGAAGGTATTATGAGAGTAAGAGTTACATTTCTGGTGATTAATATATTCATACTCATGGAATCATATCTTAAAAGGGTATGTATGTAGCTGAGTAGCAAAAACCTCATCTTCGCCGATACAATTTTGTATTCTTGGTAGTTGATCATGACTTTGACCACCTGTAGATTTATGGGGCTAAAATTCGTTTTTTTAGTCCCAAATTATTGTGTTGTCTTTATAATAATGCTAAAAGAATGAAGTTATTTCTTCTTGTTTTATTTATCTATTTTACTTACCAAGTACCGATAAGATAGGGTTGTTCATGGTCCGGTTCAAATTGGGATGAATTGATCATCTATGCGGTTATATGTTTTTGCTTTCACACAAATGGTTTAGTTTGTGGATTAGTGACGTAACATTTTACAAGTAAAATGTAATGTTTTGTGATTTTTTTTGGGTTGCTGACCCACTTAGAACCGTTGATTTGTTAAGTTCATTTTTCTAATTAAACCATAATTAAACTTAACTTGAACCTGAAATCGCATAACATATGAACTGGAACAGAAGACGAATATACATGAGTTACGAACATGATGTGTTCAACCTGATTTTTAATTTTATTTTTATTTTTAACGTATGAAAGTTTAAATTTACAATTTTACAACAAAAAAATACTAATGCATATAAAAATTGCATTTTACTTATAAAATCTTCTGTCAATTAGTTTTACAAAAATGCCCTACTGCGTCTTCAATCCTTGGTTTTCCCCATCTGTGGTTTTGGTCTTGGTTTTTGACTCATGATCCTTTTATAAAAAGGAATTTTATCAAAACAGTCAAAGTTAACAAATTTTTTCTTTCTATATCAAAATTATCATAATTTTTCAGTATACAAATCTTATGGTTATGATGATTCACTCAATCTCTTTCACACATTTTTAGCCTACAGGTTAAATTGATACGTTGGACATTAAAATAAAAAAAATCTACACGTGTTGCATTTTGAAAGATGTCACATGTAAAGTTGTAGGTTGCGTTAGCTAGCAAGCTTAAGCCTGTAGGCTCTAGCCCATAAATTATGAATTAAGCCTATAAGCTTTAACTCATAACTTGTGGATTAAGACTGTAAGTAACTTGCTAGTTCAACCTATAATTTTACACATGTTATGTCCCATAATCCGTCACGTGTGAAATTTCCTTTATTTCAATGTCTAACGCGCTGGCTTAACATGTAGCTTGTAGGTTGAAAATCAAATGACTGGCTAAGATTAACTAGATCACATATGATCATAATACTTGCTGAAATATCATAAACATTTTGATAAAAAGAGAGTCAAGTTTGACTATTTAGGTAAAATTACGTTTATAAAATAGAGTAAATATTAACATTTCCTGATTTAATACATTATCTAAAATAGAAATAGTAAAAAATATGGTATTATCTATCTGTTACTATTGAACCTTTCTCATGACGAATACAATGATTACGACCTTCAGGTATTAGTGCAAGTCGACTCAATATATTTTTATAATTATGACTTTATGAGAAGAAAAGTGAGTAACCACTTAAAGCTGACTCTTTAATTTATCAATTTATATTTATATTTGATTTGGTTTGGTGGGAAGAGCACTTGGAGTAGACTTTTAATTTATTTATTGTTTTTTTACAGGTCAATCAGTTTACTTTCAATAATATTCATAAATAAATGTTATTTATAAATAAGTCAAATTATATTTCTTTTAAATTCTATACAAGTAATACAACCTATTTACGTATAAGTCAGATTCTATTCTCAATTCTCGAACTTACAAATTTGATGTACTTTGCACAGATCTTTTGAAATTTTAATGTAAGAAAGAAAGTGATATGTAAACTGATTATCTACTTTCGAAGACAAGTCAACTAAATCTTGAAAATAAAATGAATACGTGAAATATGTCCATTATTTTCATGATCGTAAAGGTATAATTTATATATTAGGCATGAATACCAACAAACGAGATGCTAAGCTTATGAGGGACATAGAAAAATATTTATTTTAATATATTTATACTTATCATCATAAAAGTTTATCTACTTAAATATGCCTTCATCGCTTTTTAGACAATATACAATGTAAAAATGTACTGAAATCTTGTGAATTTCCAACATTTTCTTTTTGTAATATCCAGTAAGATCAATATGTATTGTTCCCGTTGACATTAATTCCAACTTCAAGTACATACCAAAAGCCTATGGCAAAAATAAGGTTTTTAAAACTAAACAAATAATAACTCTTTTAACGTCCTGCAAGTAGTTATAGCAAAAATAAGGTTGTAAGTTCTACCAATAAACTAAAAAGATAATAAGTTAAATTAAAAAAATAATAATATTTTTTTACAATTGAAGATGGTTGTAGCAAAAGTAAAGTTTTTTTTAGGGTCCACCAATAAAACTAAACAAATAATAACTCTTTAAAAATTAGTTCTTTTACTGCCAAACAAAGATGAGTTCACCATACACGCTTCCCCACCCACCCCTCTCACTTGACCCACCCTTGAGTAAAATAGACAACCCTAATGAGTATACATTTCACCAAGTAATTAAGGTTATATATTTGCTAATATACAATATATAGAATATGTATATTCAACATTTTATCCAAAACAATTTTAGGTTGAGAAATATAGATAAGAAACACTACAAATTATTGTTTTATAAATCTAATATATAAGACGATATAACTGTCTTCTCTCTCACACACTACAAGTGATTAGCACTACGTAGAGGCGCTTTTAATAGCTCTCGTGATTTTTTACCTCAAATTATTTCCGTGGTGAATGCACTTACACACACATACGTACGTACTTACATAATGCATATATGAGGGTAGGATTTTATAGTTTCACATATATTAGGATAACAAAGAGAATCAATCAAAATTATCTGTTCATTTGTGTATTTATCTAAGATTATAACAAAATTATTACAATATAACATTGTTATGCAAATATATTTGAACGGATTTAGACATGTACACAAAATTTATTAGGAGGAAGAGATATATACGAGAGAGAATGTAATTAAGAAGAGAGAAAATGAAAGTTAATAATTTACAATTGTACATTTTTCATTTATTTTTAAATAATAAATGAATTGTTCGGATTGTTTCTTGTGATAATTCTAACAATTCTATAAAAACCGGTGTATCTTTTTTACATAATCACATATATTACAAGAACAAACGAAAATCATTCACATATTTTTGAATACATCTAATATTCCAACTGACTACTGAAATATAATATACTTATGTGATTATCTTTGATAGATACAGGTAATTTATATGCCCTCAAATATGCATTGTTAGAGTTCATTAGATTCATGCACATACTATTTTCGTTTCTCTATTTAAACGCAAAAAATAAAAAAAAGGTGAAGAATGGATTCTTGTGTAATAAGAGGTTGAAAATAGAGAAACATCATTTCCAATAAGTGATTCTTTTGCTTTTGGTGGGCAATAAGTGTTTGTCTATCATATCCTTCACACCGAAAGCCAGTGAATATATCCTTTGCTTGTTTTCTCATTATTAATATATTCATACACTAAAATATCAGTTTCAATCAATTTCTTTCACAACTATCATTTAGTTGTTTTTGTCAAAGGAAATAACTAAAAGAAGGTTTAGATTGAAATAATAAGATCTTAATATGCGTACATCATTTTAATATTTTACTGAAAAGATAAAGAACCAATTTAAACTAAAAAGTAAATTACTATTTGTATCCCTGTCGTTTGTTTATTTTAACCACTTGCATTCTTACGGTTTCAAAATTGTCATCCGGCCCCTGACGTTTCATGTTATCTTCATTTAAGTCTATACATTTCATATTTATTTCCATTTGAGTTCAAATAAGTAACACAGTTAAGATTTCTGTTAAAATTATTATTAAAAAGACAAAATTACCCTTAATATTAAATAATAACAAAAAAAACCTTGCGGGTCCCATTCATCAACATCATCTTCTTCAAATCACCATCACCACAACCACCCCCATCACTAGCACCACAATCACCTGGTCATCACCGTGACAACTGCCTATCACCACCACCACCGCAACAACCCATCGCCACAACCACAACCACTATCACCACCACAGTAGCCCCATCACTTCCATCGCAACCCCATCACTACCATCGCAACCCCATCACTACCATCGCAACCCCATCACTACCGCCACACTCCCCATCACCACCAGCGTAGCCACCCATCATCACCACCGCAACCCCTATCACCACCATCGCAACAATGATCACCACCACCGTAGCCCCATGACTACCATCGTATCCCCATTACTACCGCCACAATCCCCTATCACCACCACCATAGCCACCCATCATCACCACTACAACCCCTATTAGCACCACCGCAATCCCTATCACCACCACCACCAAAGCCACCCATCACCACCACAACAGCCACTATCACCACCACCATAGCCCCATCACTACCACTGTAGCCCTATTACTACCGCCACAACCCCTATCACCACCACCGTAGCCACCCATCACTACCACAAACACACACTATATCTATACAATCATAACTACCAGACGAAAAGACACTCTGTGTGTGAAATCATCATATTCAACATTTTTGTGTTTAATTCAATGTTAAATTTGAGTTTGATAAGTTAATTTGTGAAAAAATAGGTGAGAAATCCCCCGGTCCACTCGTCAGAGACAACTCCGATGGTAACTTCGGTGTATATCTGATCAGAGATGGTTTCTGATTCAATAGAAACCCTAAACCTACATCTAAAGATGTATCGAAGGCATCTTCGACATCTATACCTACATCTAAAGATGTATCAAACCCGTTGGTGGTGCGACGATAGCGATGGAGGTTCGGCGGCGGTTGTGGTGCGATAACGGAGGTGGTTGCGGTGGTGGTGATGGACATAAAGAGGGAGAAGATGGAGAAGATAGAGATAGTATAAAAGAGATGGGGGTGTGGATGGGTGAATTTTTTTAATAAATAAGGGTATTTTTGTCATTTCACTAAAACTAACGGAAAAATCTAACGTCGTTAGTGTATTGGACTCAAATGGAAATAAAAAATGAAACGTCAGGGGCCGGATGACAATTTTGAAATCGTAGGAATGCAACTGGTTAAATTGAACAAACGTCAATGATGCAAATGGTAATTTACTCTAAACTAAATCATATATAATTGGATAAGTAACTTAACATGACACTTATTACCATGAGGCTCAAAGACTCATGGCATGCTAAAAGTTTATACCGGTACTTGAACACCCCGCCTCTCATACCATCAATATTGTCTATTTTGAGGAACTTACGGATTTGCTTCTTGTTACACGGACGAAAACTTTCTAGGGAGGTCATCTATATATCCATGGATTGTTACCACCTGAGCATTTTTAACTATGAAAATTTTCTTTCATCCAGTATGCCCAAAACGCATTGATGATATTAGAGGCGGATTACCACTAATGAACCAAGTATCTCCCATGTTCTCGGTCGATGTAGGATTTGTCTAGAAATGACTAGGATGTTACAATAATTGTAAAAAAAATGTGTCTATCACGTGAGAATGAGGAAACATGCCATGTCTTCCTCGATGTAAATATCATCTTAACCCAACTGGTTAAACACGTGATGTTGGAAATTTTACTATGAACCTAATATTGTGTTTCTTACTAGTTGCCATAAGGCCCGCCACCTAAGCATGTCCAATAACCTAAGCACGTCCAATGATACTTATTCTAAATTCCGTTCATGCTTTTATCGTAACACAATTATGTATGAAAAGTAAGGAATATTATCATCAATTTTTTACGGCATTTAGTTGTGCAAAACCATCATAATCTATAAACGGTGTGTACACACACACTAGTTTAGTATCTCGTGTATTACACGGATTGAATAAATAAAATAATAAATAATTAGTAATAAAAATTTATAAATTATAAAACCATGTTTGAAGATAAATATGATTATAATTACATATGAATAGTTATTTCAAGTAAATAGACAATAGATAGGTTATAGATAGATAGATATATAAATAAATAGATAGTCTAGAAACTCATTTATTAAATTGATTATACTTAGTAATAAACACGAAAAGTTACAGTATTATATTTTAATATAAGATATGTATAAATTATGTATATGTACTTGTTCAAAATATAAAACAATAATATTATTTTTAACTTTCTTATCTAAATAGTTTTATTTTAAAATATTTGTTTTAAGATTTTCTTATAAAAATTTATTGTTTATTAAAAACTCCAGTTTGGTCGTTTTAATAAAACTGTTTTTAGAAAATTCCATATTTTTATAATTATTTTAAAAAAGGATTGATTTAAAATATTTTGTTTCAAAAGGTTCAATGTTTTAGAAAAGATATGAATTTTAATTTTCTTAATAAATTTTATTTTTAGAAAACATAGTTTAATTTTAAAAAAATATAGATGAGAGGAAAAAATGTATCAATTAACCACATTAACTTTTATGAAATTTAAGAAATTGTTTGAGTGTTTAAATTACTTTAATACCCTTCGGGAGGAAAAAAAGTAAGGATATTTAGAAGAATAACAAATGTTAAAAAGATGATTTAAAAAGATGACAAGTGACAAAATAAATATTTTTTATTGGTATCTATAGATTTTCGATCATTAAACATACAAAAAGAAGCTTTAAAAAACGACACCTTTATATTATTCTATAGCATCATAAATTGAGTGATTCATTGGGTACTTATTATAAAAGCAAAATAAACAAAAGTCGTTGGTTTTAATGATGTTGGCTAATTAGTGAAGATAGAGATGCAATAATAATGTATATATACTGTGGTAAGTGGATATCAACATCGTCAATGGAATAACCTTAAATATACATCAACACTTATCGCCAACTTGTGGTTAATCTACTCAAAAGTAACTTGACCTCTGATTGATTATATTTAATAATAAACCAACTATATAACTATAATATTTAACACATTATTTAACAATTATGTAGCTTTACGTTCACCATTGTATATGATAATATTAACAACTATCAATAGCTAGAACTTGTCTTAAAATTACCAACAAACTTGTGACGGGTAAAAGACTTTTACAAAATTATCACTGAAAATTAAATTAATTGTTAATTATGCGATGTAGGTAATTATCACGTCCAATTTTATGAAAAAAATAAAGTAAGATTTTGATTATATGCTTTATTATGATGTCTGTAAATACAACTAGAAATTATATCTAATTCGCGGCTTTACAAAATATAATTTTTTAAAAAACATATACATGTATATTTTTCTTAATCTTCTTATATCATAGTCATTTATAATAATCAGCCAATTATGACCATAACGCTATATTTTTAAGCAAAGTGCAATCTCAAATTTGTTACAAAAATCAATTCGTCCTATCTATACTTCTCTACTTATTAATAAAACAATAACTTTAATGTTACATGACATTCTCTTAAGCTTTTATTTTTTTCAATTCCCACCTAAATATGTATCTGTTTTTAGTGTTAGTCTAGGTTCATTTGATTAAAAGTCAACATTTGATACAATATATATTTAAGGAAAAAATTAAAAATTTAACCCTAAATTAGAGCACATCTTTTCTTGGAAATTAAATCATACCCGATATTATTATTTTTTTGAAATAATTAATCAATAAAAACTGTACAAATCATTTATTATTTT
Source organism: Flaveria bidentis (assembly GCA_018326385.1). Lineage (NCBI taxonomy): Eukaryota > Viridiplantae > Streptophyta > Magnoliopsida > Asterales > Asteraceae > Flaveria > Flaveria bidentis. The sequence goes on along the minus strand of BJCM01206487.1, from coordinate 17,687 downwards.
CTTCATCTATAAAACCGATCCCTTGATTGTGTTTTTCAATAAATACTTGGATTATATTCAAATCTTGACAAAAGTTACGGGATTTTTTAATCGACTCCTCTCCAGTTAGTTTGTTTTTAAATAGGGATCATGGTCAACTCTATGTTGTATTATTTCGAGTTAAAATATATAGATGTTAAAACTATTAATATTAGATAATGATGAAAAAATAACAAACAAAACATCAAATGTTGTATACAAATAAAATTTTGGATGTTTATGAATTTGAAATATTGTTTTTGTGTTCAATTTAATTTGTTTATTACTTAAAGTTCTTATTTATAAATTTAATTCATTTCATATTATATATTATTTAGACGTATAAATATTAATAAGAAAACTTACTAATGTTAGACATAACTAATGTTAAAAATTATGCATAAAAGTCAATATACAAAGTATTATCAACAATAAAATAACTTACGCATCTTTTTAAACAACAATAATATTTTTTAATTAAACACGTGTGTTACACGAGACTTTAGTCTAGTTTTTACAATATATTAAGATTAAAATTACGTTAAAGAGATGTATGTATAGTGTAACACATATGCTCTATGGCATATGAAGATTGTGTGTAATATCCAATTATCAGGGTTAATGTGGATCACGGGTAGAGCTTGTGTAACCCGTCACGTGTCCCCTTCTTATTACTCCACGTAGTAACCACTCTTTGTGTTGATGATAAGATGCCACGTGTTGTGATATATTTGGTCATTACTATGAAAAAACAATTTTCTAGGCGATACTTATTTTGGTAATTTACTTTTAAAAAAAATCGTTATAAGGATTGTACATTCTATGAAATATTGCATGGTGAAGGCTTCAAAGTCAACAACAATATTTAGGGATCAAATGTTAGAAAGATATATTAACGAAGAATACATGACTAATCATGATTATTTAGGCTAATTATACAATATAAGTAGACCAAACCTAATATAACTCAGGTTAACTAATTAAACCAAATAAACATATCAACAATAAGCAATTCGAATCATATATAGGTAATCATGGTTATGTAGGTTAACCCAAATATAAGTTAATTAGCTAACCCAATCCCAAAGGGATAACAACAAACTAGAGTGATAATATACATTATGTAAGTGTTCAAATATTACAAGTGACAGATAGTAAAGTAGATTAGAAGCCGCTACAAGAAAAATAAGTCAAACCAAACAAACACGTCAAGATTTGAATAAACGAACCGATTAACCAAAACCAATGTTGTTGAGACCGGATCGGACCGGCCGGTCCGACCGGTTCGACCGTGATTCGGTGCCGGGTCCGGTCCGGTCTGAGGTGAATCGTTTTCTATTGGTCAAACCGGCCGGTTCGTCCCGAACCGCTGGTCGGACCGGGAAACTGGACCGGTTCAGACCGGTTTTCCTTTTTTTTAGTTTTAATGGGTAAAAACGAGGTGCTAAACCATAAATTAGTACGTCGGATATACAAATATAGTTACGTTTTATATATAACTATAAAATATATATTTAATTACATATATAAATATAATTAAAATATAGTTAAATCCGGTCCAACCGGTCCGACCACCAAACCTGTAAGACGTCCAGTTTGACGTCCGATCCGGTTCTGAAAATATTGACCAAAACCCATTTCTAGTTTATTGATTTATAGAAGTTAAGATATTTTCTACCAAATGGAAATAATATGTAAAAATAGGTCAAACAAATGTATAATTTAGCCGCCCATGAAATGTCATTCTCTTTGGACCCACTTCTTCACCGCAAACTCATCGTCAGCCACAAATTTTCATATTTGACTAATATTCCGTTACAATATAAAACAACAAATAAAACAAATTAGAAATAAAAATATGTTATCATCTCTTAAATGTTAAAATATCACTATTGTTATTTGTTTTATGGGAAATCTCCAACGTTTTGTCATTGGGGCGTTTTTGGGGTCTATCATTGCACACGAGTGGGTCTTACGAATAGGTGGGTCGAGGGGTGGGTTTTATATAATTTTTAACTCTTACTTTTTTTTAACATATTATTATACATGTATACGATCATTTTATTTATAAAATTTCAAAATGTGTTATGTTAATATTTGTTTTGTTTAATTAGAACCTTATATTATCAGCCAAGAGTTGTTTGTTATTTGTCATTTTATCTTTAAACAAAACAAATAATAAAGTAAATTGGATTTTATTGATTAAAACTATGATAAGTTATTTGATAATAATTCATATTGATAATTTTATTTTAATAATAGTCCTGGCTTTTGTTTTTATCATCAATAACAAACCCATTAGCATAATATCTAGATTACAACTCGATTTGCCTTTTCAATCATGATCATTCATGTAAGCGAAATGGAGTTAAAATTAAGTACAAATATTTTATAATTATATTTTTGGAGTGATAGTTAAGAGTGTTATTGACCAAATTATTAGAATAGATTATTAAAATTCAATTTGTTTATAAATAAAAACTATAGTTGAATAAAACACGTAACAAAAACACACATAATGATTTTGTTCGAATAAGTAAAATATGGCTCTTCAGATACTTCCTTTTCTAAAATTGATTCATTTTTCATTACTCAAAACGGTTGAAATTTGTTTGAAGTGATATATCATATGTGTGGCTCATAGATCCGAACATTATATATGAATCAGATGCTTTTATGTTATTAAAAAACAAATATTGTATTGTATATTGTACTACAATCAACTTAGAAGAATACTATGTTTATTTTTAAAACAAAAAATGGGAAAAAAGAATCATTAATTGTATATATATTTTAGATGGTTGTCTAAATGAGATTATACGTACATTAAAAATTAAACAACTAAGTATATGATATCATTAACACTATTTTAAACATAAGTTATCAAATATATTTTAATGTAAGTCGCTAGACATTCACCACGATTCGTTGATGGAATTCGGAAAAAAACCAGACGTGTGTAAAATCTTCACCGTCGGATCATTAACCGATAATAGCGACGGGTCACCAAAGATGTACTAACTGATGTATCACAGAGACAATACACAACTATGAAATACCATACATATTACCTACATATTTGCATTGGCGAATCAGTGATAGATCAACGATCATAGATGAAAGTCATTTTTCTAGTAGTGTTTGTATGTGACTAGACATGTTTTAATTCAAACTAGTAAAATAAAATCTAATAATTATTTGAATCATATTATTCGATATAATATATCTGTAGATATTTTTTATCAGAAACAAAATTATGTTAATTCTATAACAACTTAAATCATTTATACACTTTGTTTAATTGTGATACATAAGACGATTACATAATCTCCCGTCCCACAAACCTTCTCTCTCTCATTCAATCAACGCACTACGTCAAAGTGAATTATACGATATCCGAGTTCTCAACACAAACATAAACATGAAAAGAAGTTATATCAGAAACACATTTTTTTTCAAAACCAATTATATATCCAAAACAAAAGATATGAATGAATTTCTCACATTTTTCAAACCCATTCTTATTCTTAAATGAAGATGAGTTGTATTATAAGAAGCTAGAATACTTCAAATCTTCAACGGTTTATAGGTCTACACCTATATTAATAATTAAAAGCATTTAACGATTAATATTTTTTATACTGCAGTTCGATGACCTTTTTGTCCCCACTTTTCCACTCCATCATCCCACCAGAATTTTTCAACTGTCTCTACTACCAGGGGCATTTTCGTCATCTCAAAAACATCTCAAAACATACTATAAAACCACCCCTACACTAATTATCAACAAGCTAAGGTTACACACACATAACTCAATTTATATTCTCTCATATTCTACTTCTACTTCAATTCACACACAATACTTGATTTCAGTGATGACAAAAGTATACCCTAAAGCTGCTATACCTGCCTTCGCTTCTTCCGATAACCGAAGATTCTTAGCAGAATCTTCCACCATCGGACGGAATCTTAACCCGATAGTCCTTACAGTTTGGAAGAAATCGCTTCTTTTCAATTGCTATGGATTCACCGTCTACGATAACAAAGGATCTCTTGTCTTTAGAGTCGATAACTATGCCGCCAGCAACAAGGCGGAGATCGTCCTCATGGATGCCTCCGGTAGATCTCTCCTCACCATCCGTCGTAAGGTATGTAATTGTGTATTGTTATCTTTATCTTTATACTTAATAAAAGAAATAACGAACAAAATCACATGTCATTTCTGACACTATGATTATGCGTTCTTACTCCGTTAATAATAATATTAATAGTAATGATATTAAATAATATATCATTTTGAATGTTTTAATAAAAAAAATAATATTACTTGTAAAGATTTTGTTTATAGTAATTATAGTTTTTTGTGATTATTTCGTAAATCTTATTTTATTAATGTAATAAGCGAGTTTTTAACGTAGTTTATTACATAGTAGTTTATTTTATGGTTTTGAGTTTTCATTGGATTGAGTTCTGATTAGATGTGTGATATGTTGATTGAACAGAGGTTAAGCCTGATGGAAAGTTGGCTAGTGTACGATGGTGAAACGATGGTGAATCCTCGATTCACGGTGACGAAAAATGTGAATTTTCTGAACGCGAAATCGCTAGCGTATGTGAGCACCACGGGATCACCCAAGAACCGAAACAAAAAGAAAGTTGCGTACGAGATCGAAGGCTCGTACTCGCAGAGGTGTTGCGTCATGTATGACGACAAACGACGTCGCATTGCTGAACTCAAGCGTAAGGAGGCCGTCAGAGGTATTGCTTTTGGTGGAGACGTTTTTCAGCTGGTTGTACAACCCGAAATCGACTCCACCATCGCGATGGCTCTTGTCGTCCTTCTGGATCAAATGTTTGGTGGTTCTTCCAAAAGGTTATCTCCATGAACTCGATTGATCGAATCAAATGTTCGATTTGAGATCCATCCGGATGCATTATTGCGATTCGATCATGATATTTCGATTATGATCGTCATCGAAGAAACGATGATTGATGATCATGAGGTTCAATATGAGATATTGCTTACAAAAGGGGAAATTGGGGTTAAATATGTTGGTATTTGATACGTAGGGTAGGTGTGTGAGGCTATTTCAGTCCCTCAGTTTTTACAATAATCATTCATTGTATGAATGATATGTGTGTTCAATTATTCATGTATGTAATATGGAGGGGTTGGTTTTTTTGATGTATATGAAGGATAAGCTTATGATTATTTCTTTATAATCATACAAATAAGATGTTTTTTTCCGATATATGTAATAATTAATATAATCTTTAAGGAGTGAGTAATGTAAAGTATATGATTTTAGTATAGTTGATGTTTAAAGTTTGAATATTATTTTTACTGGTTCTATATCATGATCTTTTAAATGTTACATGTCCGCTGCAAACTTTGATTTGCATGGTCCATTGTTACTAGAGGTGTACAGACCGGTTTTTTATCCAAACCGGTTCGGGTTTAAAACCGAACCGGTCTTTTGTCGTGGGGTCAAACCGGTTTGGCTCACCGGATACTCGAACCTGCCAAACCGGTTTGAAACTGTTTTTTTAATAAACATGTTTAACCGGTTTTTAACTTTTTAAACCGGTTTTGAGGGTGGGGTTACCAAACTAGCATACAAACTGACGGTTCGGGTCGGTTTGGGCCAATCTGGTTCTTCTTTGAAACTGGTTCCGTTTTTTTAGCTGAACCAATTCCCGAACCGGTTTTTTTTGCCCAGGTTACCAAAGTTCTTTTAATAATAATTTAATTAATAATTTTGAGTTTTAATGACTAAACTAAAATTTTCTTAAAATTAACCCGATTGTATTTATATGCATCTAACCCTTTTTCCATGGGACAAAACTCTCAAGAATAACTTCTTCAAACTACTTGGGCACAACTCTACTTGGTGTTAGAGCATCCACAATAATATATCTTTAGATTTGTCTTTTCCATCGTCATGTTATGATAGATGAGCTTTTAAATATTATTACAAACTTAAATAATCTATCTTCTTACATTTTATTCTAATTATATTTATAATAAAATTGTGAGTGGATGGCTAACTCTAACCATGGTTAGTGGAGTACAAAAGCCTCTGTAAGGCCTCATGGAGTTGAGGAAAGAGATGTTGGGGAATACCTGGAAAAACCAAGGCCCACACCATGCCCTGGTTCCATTGTTCTATGATCCGGTGAATTTCACCGGTTCACACCCTCACAGATTGGGGAAAATAGAAACGAGAACAATTGGGACGACAATGTGTAAATGGGGGGAAACTGAGAAAAATTAGGAAAATTGAAAAAATCTAATGTGACGTTTATATGTTAAACAAGAAAAACGATGAAAACAGGACAGTTGCCATGCGCCTTAGATGTGTGAAAACATGATTGATAATTGAAATAACCGAAGGTCTAGTTTGGAGGGAAAAGAATAACTGATGATCTGATTTTAGTTTTGATAAGGTATAATGTAACCGAACGAAAAACAAAGCTGAACTGACGAGTTGAACCAGATATGTGACAAAGGCCATTTATCTTGTTGAACTGAGAGTTGTGAGCTACCGTTTTCATGTGATTGGATGTCCATATGATTTAGCATGATGAAATAGCTTTATAAACAGGTCTATAGTAGCATCTGACCATAAGCGGCAATAGATCATCAGTTAACTAACTCCTAACAGTAGCCAATATCATGTAAAAAATGGATTAATCAAAAACTCATCGCTTAATACAAACCAATCATTGAAAACACTGGTTCCAGTTCGATGGGGCTCAAAACTATCGGACTGTCTTTCTTACTTATCCTAAGTTAAGGAAACCGTTTTATATGTACACACTACCATTTGTCATTGTATTCACTAATGCAACGTGCAAAGATGCATCTTTGTGAAGGACGCTATATCATTATCATTTTTGTTCTTGAGTTCTCTTAGATTGTTCTATATTATTATTGTTAAATCAAATCATGTCGATGCTATATAAAATTATTTGTGCGATGTGATATATTTGTACAATTTTCAACCGTTCATTTGGATTATTCTCTTAATCTAATTGGAATTTAGAATATTTCAACGTATTCTAGTAAATGATAGAAAGTTGTATGTTTCGCAATCAAACCTTCAAATAATGAGTAGATGCTAACTGTGATAATCGAATAACCTTTAGGATGACTACAAGAAATATGTCAAGATCAATGTTTATTGTCTATATTATATTTAAGTGTATAATACTTGTTTGGCTGTTTATGTCGACCAAAACACATCTAAACTTACATATATAAATTTTAATATTTAATAGTATGCCAAATTTGAAAAAGAAAACTGGCTGCTTTTGACTTTTCACTTAAAAGATGAAAATTAATAATTTTGAATACCAACTAACAAAATCTATGAATAATAGTATTTCTGAATATGAGTTTGCTAAACCAGATACAAAACTATCATTCATAATATGCGTATTTTTCAAGTATACATAAGAAGGAATATCAAGTACAAAACGCATTTTGATGTATTTTTAAACATTAAGAATTGTTCTCTGTTATTTTTCTTTCTCACATGCATTATACGTTTGTACTATATACTAGAACGGTGCCCGCGCAATGCGGCGGGACGACATTTTGCATTCAACATGAGTTTTCAAATTTTGTTATTCTTATAGTAATTTTACAGAAGTCTATTATGTTTTTTTTCTAAGCGTTTTTATAAAAGCTCAAATAAATGTGTTTTGCATGACGACTTGTATATTTACGTATTAACTTATTGGACCTTACAAAATACAGATCGGTTCAACAAAAATTTACATAAAAACGTTTAAAAAACACACATGTTACGATTGTAGTATCAAACAGTTTTTAAAGATAATAGATTAAAAGATATAGGTGAAATCTTAAAACAAATTATTTTTTTTTTGTTTATGAGTGAATAATGTAAAATTTAATGTAATTTGCAGTAACTGTAAGGTTGTTATGTAACTAATTATAAGTGGTAATTTGTAAATAATGTTAATATTATTATTTTACCCTTAAATTAGTTGTACATTATGGTTTGAGACAAATATGTGTTTTTAATTTTAGAGTATCTTAAATTACCGCTCTCATATGTTTTATATATAGTATAGATAATATAATATACACACATCTGGACCTTACAATACAAGTAAGACATATTATACCTTTTATACATCACAAATTAAACAGTATTTGAATTCTTAGTTGGAAGAAAGACGAGCTTTACGTAAATAAAATCACATTCTAACCAAAAGTAGTCCATCGCGTTTTGATCAAAAACTTATATTTCAGTTGTTATTAGATGTATTAAGCAAGATCAACTGCTCAAGACCATCTGTTAAGGTGGCATTTAATGGTTTGTGATTACTTAGCATGAGAAAATAATCCATATAAATCGATACCGTTGGTGTTCTCACACAAAAAAAAACAAAACTTGTATAAGTTTTGAATCTGAACCATAACTGATTTTTTTAAGCCCGTCTAACAAGAACCAGTTAGGAACCAACCCTAACCATAGGGTTAAATTCCGTTTGTAATCATGTAGTATTGTAGTGTGAAACGGTTTTGAACCAAGTCAAACCCGAACCAAACAGATAAAAACCCGGTTATCGAACCGGTAAATCCCACCTTAAGAACCAATTCCAAACCCAACCCACTTTGATAAAAACGGTTCCAATATTATTGACCAAACCCAAACCGGGTTTGGGCTAAAACACGATTTGGGCCCATTTGAACATTCACAGAATCACAGATGCTAGTGTATAAGTGGGCCTGCATTTGAGTTTGGGCTTATTGGGGGCCCGGTTAAGTGAGATAGAATTAGGGTGTTTGACTTCTTATGCAAGAAGCATGAATATGAAGGTCGTGCCGTTGGTAAAAAGTCACAATTCGTGACGCACAAGTCAACACCTGCTTACAATAGCGTGACTTTCCTTTCTTACTAGATGCTTCTCGAATATTCTCTTTTTCTTCTTCTATGTTCAAATCCAGCCCTCCAATTTTGAAGTTTGAATAAACTTTTAACTTCCCACCTATTCCTTTGTTTTTTAAGGGAAATCTACAATCGATATAAAACACTATATATTATAATGAAATGATAAATAAAATAAATTAACCATTTTCTGACATTAACACATCTCTACTAGGACGGTATGAACATAAACGTACGGTCTACTACTCCTCTATACTAGAGTTGATTAGCAAAGGTGTAAAAAGATACGGATACGAAATTAAACCCGAAACATCTAAAAGTTTTGAAAAGTGTGAAATATCCAAAATATTTTTGTAAAATACATTAAATAATAGACTATTTATTCGAATCTCAAATATTTTTTTAAAACAGTTTGGATATCCAAATAATTTTATAAAAATATTAAATTTTTACAAAACCATTAAACATTATTATTTTAAATTTTAGAATATCTTAAATCCAATTATCTAGAATTATGAATATCCGAATTTGAAAATCCACTATTGCTATTTGGTTATTAATTCTAAATTCATACATTATATGTATATTTATAATTAAAAAAATAAACTTACAATCTTATAAATGACAATTTACCTATTCATAAATACAGATTATAACTAAAACAAACGAGACAATGTATGTAATCTAAAACCCATTGTTTTCGCGATCGGATCGGACCGACAGGTCCGACCGGGGATCGGTCTGGTGGCCGGTCCGTTTCGCTACGAATTGTTTTTGAGGGGTCGAACTGTCCGGTTCTTCCCGAACTGGTGGTCGGACCGGGAAACCGGACCGGTTTTTGAAATTTTTTTATTTTAATGGATAAAAACAGGGTGTTAAACCATAAATTAGTATGTTGGATATACAAATATAGTTACAATTTATATATAACTATAATATATGTATATAAATCATGTATAAATTACTTATACTTAACTACATATATAAATATAATTAAAATATAGTTAAATCCGGTTGAACCGGTCCGACCACCAAACCAGTAAAACGTCTGGTTCGACGTCCGATCCGGTTCTGAAAACATTGCTAAAACCGTAACATTTGTAAACCAAGGGGCATTAAGAAGTAACGGCCATACTCGAGGACCCTTTCGATAAATATACAAAAATATCTAGAATTGCAGTTTATAATATCAGGCTGCTATCTTGTTCTGCAATCCACCAACTTCATTTTCATCATTTCCAAAGGCAAACGAGATCTACAAGAAGAAGACGAAGAAGAAGAAGAAGAAACTGTGACGGAGAAAGCGATGGGGAGCACCGGATTCTCATGGAAACTGGCGGATCATCCGAAGCTACCGAAGGGAAAGCTGGTGGCGATGGTTGTTTTGGACGGTTGGGGTGAAGCTTCTCCCGATAAGTTCAACTGCATCCATGTTGCTGAAACTCCTACCATGGATTCTCTAAAATACGTATGTTACTTTATGTATAGTTTTTGGATGTTAGTGTAGTTGTATTTGTTGATGTGAATCGTTTGATTTTTGAAGTTGTTGATGGCGAGTGATTTTGTTGTTTGTTAATCTCGATTGCTGTACATATGGAGCTGTATTTGTTGATGTATGTTGTTTGATTTGTGAAGTTGTTCATGACGAGTGATTGATGTTTATTGTGAAGTAGATCTGAGGAGGTATTGGTATCGGTTGCATCGCAATTGGAAGTAGTTAATCGTTTATATAGTATCTGTACATTATTGTGGCTGCATTTGTTAGAGTATGTCGTTTGATTTGTGAAGCTGTAAATGGCGGGTTGTTTGTTTATTGTGAACTAGATACGAAGAAGCATTGATGTCGGATGCATCGTAATTGGAAGTAGTTGATCGTTCTATATAGTATCTGTGCATTATTGTAGGTGTATTTGTTAAAGTATGCCGTTTGATTTGTGAAGTTGTCAATGGTTGAGTAATTGTTGTTTATTCTGAAGTAGATCTGATCATCTGAAGAATCATTGATCTCGATTGTATCGTAATCTGAAGTAGTTGATTGGTTTAGGTTCGGGGAAGATGTGTTTATTTGGAGCTACTTGATTTTGAACTAATATTTATAGGATCTGAAATTATGAATGTGCATTTGGTTATGTGGTCAATCGAAGTTCATCAGTATATAATGTTTTTTATGAGCTAGAGAGGAAATTATAATGTCAATGTTTCTGAATTTATTGTTTTATCATTACCTGCTATACATCTGCATCTGTACTTCTTCAATCGTTTCTATTGTAAATTAAATATAAGGGAAACAAGTGAGTTTAATCGAGAAAAACCAATGAGTTTGAACTAATGTTTTGTATGTTTGATCGTTACTGTGTTATGTAGAAGTGCTTTTGTCTGAGCCTAGATCCTCATAATATAAAGTGGTTTGAAACTCATACTTGGGGAAAAAATACACAGTTTTTTTGGGTCTATTTGAAGCTAGCGAACTGAACAGATTGCATAAAACAAAAAATCTAAATAAAATTATTCTCTTTTAAGCTAAAATGAATTGGTTGCAGGCCACCTGCGTAGATATTAATATATTATCATGATCTGTAATCAGATGAGTTGAATAATATTTGATGTGTGTATTTTGCTACAGGGCGCTCCTGATAAATGGAGGCTGGTGAGGGCTCATGGCACTGCTGTTGGACTTCCTACTGAGGATGACATGGGTAACAGTGAAGTTGGTCATAATGCTCTTGGTGCTGGAAGGATCTTTGCTCAAGGGTGATCTTTCTTCCCTTCATTTGACTTGAATTATCCCTTATACTTTTTTGGAGAGAAATTACATGCTTTCCAATATTATTGACACTAGTAAATCGTAATTAATATATATCCCCAGTTATTAAAAAAGAGGAATAATATAGAGTCCCTTGAATATTAGTGACAGATTGGTCAATATACTTGCTGTTACTGTTCATTTTCTGATCCTCGTTCTTTGAATATTCTCTAATGCTACGTGGCTGGCCTTTACTTATGAATGTTTGTTTCTTTCTTTCAGGGCAAAACTTGTCGATCTTGCTCTTGCCTCTGGAAAAATATTCGAAGATGAAGGTTTTAATTACATCAAGGAATGTTTTGCAACCAACACTTTGCACCTTATTGGATTAATGAGTGATGGAGGTGTGCACTCTCGACTTGATCAATTGCAGGTATATGCGTTTGAGCAAATATTACTTGATCTTCACTATTTTGTAAACTTTATCTTCATTTTTACTCTTGGATTGCAGTTGTTGCTTAGAGGAGCTAGCCAGCATGGCGCCAAGAGGATACGTGTACATGTGCTTACTGATGGTCGTGATGTTTTAGATGGTTCAAGTGTTGGTTTTGCTGAAATACTTGAAGCAGAACTTTCAGAACTTCGCAGTAAAGGCATTGATGCACAGGTGGCATCTGGTGGAGGGCGTATGTATGTCACCATGGACCGTTATGAGGTAACATCGTTATTGATACTCCACAATTAATAAGGTTACAGTTGCTAGTATGTGTTTTATTTTTTATTTTTTTAACTTTTGCTTGCATGTATATATGCTGTATGCATGACAGTAGATAATACTTTTGTCATTGTTTCTAGCATATATAAACAAACATATACTTAATAAACTCTTAAAAGAAAATAAATAATTCTGAATGTCATGACTGATGATATTTCAAAAGGCTAAAGAAAAGGAACATAACAAATAGATATCATACAATGTACTTGATAGTTGAATGATTCATTCCCCTAAATCCTACACACCAACCAAACATGTATATATTTATTCATGCTGCTATAGGCAACTAACATGTTTCTTTTGCAGAATGATTGGGAAGTTGTGAAACGTGGTTGGGATGCTCAGGTTCTTGGTGAAGCCCCACACAAATTTAATAATGTTGTTGAGGCTATCAAGACACTTAGAGAGGCTCCTGGTGCTAATGACCAGTACTTGCCCCCATTTGTCATAGTTGATGATAGTGGAAAGGCTGTGGGTCCAATTGTGGATGGTGATGCTGTTGTGACTTTCAATTTCCGTGCAGATCGTATGACTATGCTTGCTCAAGCTCTTGAATACGAGAAGTTTGATAAATTTGACAGAGTGCGGGTCCCAAAAATCCGTTATGCTGGCATGCTTCAGTATGATGGGGAGCTCAAGCTTCCAAGTCATTACCTTGTATCTCCTCCATTAATAGATAGGACTTCTGGTGAATATTTGGTGCATAACGGGGTCCGTACTTTTGCTTGCAGGTGAGAGAACATGTACCCATATGGCATTTTTTATCCATATATGTATGAACAGGTTTATTTGGGTTGTGTCTTTATCTTTTAAGGGTTGAATCAGGCAATAGATCAAATAGAAAATTTAGCTCAAGGTTTAAAAATTCACCTAATGCTTCTGAAATCATTTCATAATTAATCTTTTATCCAACCCACACCAAAAGTTACCTATTTTGTCACAAACCCGTCATGACTTGTTACCCAACCCACACTTCCATCCATTTTAACACCTCAATTCTTGATAACATATTATTGTGGATTATGGTTGTAAATGATAGTGTAACCAATAATTAGTTTATTTTGTTCTGTATTGTTCCAAAGAAATTCATATTTAACCATATTTATTTCAATTGTTCAACAGTGAGACTGTCAAATTTGGTCATGTCACATTTTTCTGGAATGGAAACCGTTCTGGATATTTCAATTCAGAGTTGGAAGAATATGTTGAAATTCCAAGTGATACTGGAATTACCTTTAACGTCCAACCCAAGATGAAAGCTTTGGAGATTGGTGAGAAAGCCCGAGATGCTATCCTCAGTGGAAAGTTTGACCAGGTAATTGATAATTCCCTCTGTACATCTGGAATATGATGATATATATATAAAATAGAAAGATAGACGAAAATTTATTTATTGTACTAAACTGTTCATGAGCATTTTAGGTACGTGTGAACATACCAAATGGAGACATGGTTGGGCATACGGGCGATGTTGAGGCTACTGTTGTGGCCTGCAAAGCAGCTGATGAAGCTGTCAAGGTAAAAGACTATGATCCTTGAAGTTTGTGTATTTTTGTCTCAGTAATCACTTAGTAACAACTTTTATATGCTTAGGTTTTGTATTATTGTTATAAGTCTCATTGGGTTATCTTCTATTTGCTATATTTTGTAATGTTAGACATTGGTAGATGTGGTATTTCAACCCATTTACTATGAATGGGTTGAATTTGGTCATTTTCTGTGGCTTTATTGCTTATTGTTCAATTCTAATAGTTTAGTTAAAATAAAATGAAACGGGTTGAATGGGTTGAACATGTTGAAGTTTTCACCAAGTGTCACAACCTACTAAAACTGTTGTATTTATAATTTAGATTTTACTGTAATTATTTATTTTTCTGTAATCATATTATTTCTGCTAAATTCACACATAAGTGTCTTGATCATTTTGCATGATTAAGGTTCTTAAATTTTTAAAAGCTTCATGAAATATATTTAAAGTTAACTTTTATTGTTATTGTACTTTTTCAAGTCATATTTAGCACAAGTAATTTACGGCAACTGTCAAAAGAACCCTATAGACTTTTGCCAAGTTACAAGTAAGTCTCTAGACCTTTTATTCTTGCATAAGTAAATCCCTAAACTTTCAAATTTTTATTCAAAAATATGTTCTAATAAAGTTTAGAGACAATAATCATGTAGAAAGGACCTTTTTGTAACGTTTTGACAAGATTAAGGATTTAATCATGCAAAAGGCACATTTATCTTAACATTTTCATCTTGCTATTATATGATACATTAATTCCACTTATCTAAAACAGCCTGCATTTTGTCTAGTGGACACTTATTTTAGGACCCAAATAGCTTACAAAACTTAAAAAAAAAAGGTTTGTCCAACCAACCTGACTTTCACCAAAAGTTACCATTTTGACCCATTACCCGACCTGCTTGTTTAGCCACCTCCACTACAAGATTTTGTTAATATGTTTTCATCAATTGTTTATTCTGATACTAGGTTTTGTTTGCATGATAGATGATTCTTGATGCCGTAGAACAAGTGGGAGGAATATATGTTGTGACTGCAGATCATGGTAATGCTGAAGACATGGTGAAAAGAAACAAGAAGGGTGAGCCTCTTCTCAAAGACGGTGAAGTTCAGATCCTAACATCACACACCCTTCAGCCGGTAAGTTATCGACAATTGTCTTGTGAAGATTATTTTCAGTAAGTACCCCAATTTGGAAATGACAATTATTTGAAATATCTTAATCAGGTGCCAATTGCAATTGGCGGGCCCGGGTTAGCAACGGGCGTGAAATTCCGCAAGGATGTGCCAAGTGGTGGGCTTGCGAATGTAGCTGCAACTGTGATGAATCTGCATGGGTTTGTAGCTCCTGATGACTACGAGACAACTCTCATTGAAGTCGTTGATTAAGGATTGAATGCAGGTTTTGTATTTTGTCCCCCCCTCCCCCCCATATTTAAATAATTTTGTGGAAACAGTAAACATTTAACGATATGTTTTGTTACAATTTCCAGTTTTGGTTTATATGAGTGGGGATCTAGTTAGCTTTATATTTGAGCAAACTCATGGTTGTTTTGACCAAAGTTGCAGTTACTTGATAGTATTGCATGCTAAAACATAACTAAGTTTGTGATGCGTATAATTGTTGCTCGCTTTTTTTTCATACGTGGAAAATAAACATGACTGTTCGCAAATCATGTTAGGGCCTCTTGGGCTCGAGCTTGAAATGATATTATAAACCAGTTCAGCTTGGTTCAGGATCTTTCTATCGAACTGAAATATTTGCTTGAACTCGGCTTGCATGCGAACTTGCGATCCAACAAATTAGCTTGCTTTTTTTTTTAAACCAACATTTCAAACCAGAGATTAAGCTCGAATCTGCTTGTAAATTCCTCCAGCTGTTGGTGCCTCCACCACTACTGAGCCCTTCTGTTGCAGTTCATTTAGAATGTAAGCAAACGAAATTGATTGTCCAATTGGAATTTCACTAAGCGGAAGCCGCTACAGCTAATTACTGCTAGCTAGATGATGATCTTTTGAATGATAGAATTTCAAAAGCATATGAATAAGATTTATATGAACAAGGTTTAGAGGTTAGGCCTGACTGAATGATCTGTAGGCTTTGCAACATTCAACAGTGTTTTTGGAATTTACTCATTTATAGGTTTCATGAACCATTAAGTTTTGATTTTTAAATGAACCAGACACACTCTATATGTAATTAGTGTTAGATACTCATTCTGAGTGAAAATGGTTTCAAAGTTATTTGTTGCTTTGGATGTTTATTGAAATTCAAAGCCTCATCAATGCCTAATACATTCATTTTTTAATCATTAAAATATTACCAAGCAACCATTAAATGATGATCTTATGAATGAAAGAAATTATGTTTTAACATATCACACACAAATATGTCAATAATGTAGGGGGCTCGTAAGATATTCGAGTCTTGTAGCAATCCGAACTATTCTATTGTATAAAGCATAGAATTGATTAAGAACAAGTAAATTTCTCTATTTGTTATTTAAGTCGCAACCTAAAGAAAGAAACCCAAAGTTTAATCATGATAGAAGAGCAATTCAGGGTGACTTTGTAACATTTCTCCATAGAAACGATACCGACTTAGTTCCCCTTACAATATTTGCAACATACGCCACTTTGTTGTTATTTACTAACTTATTTCTTATTGGAATTTGAATTGAATTACAATCCTATGTTTATCTGTTATATAGTTTTCATGCTTATCTCCTATTTTATTGTCCTAGTTTTGTGGTTGATTTAGTTTTCTTCTTATCGAGATCATTCTTGTGTATATATAGGGATGATGTCTTTTACTCAAAAATATAAGAGAATGTTTTGGTTGTCTTCGGTACCTTCAATTTCTTTATGGTATCAGAGCGGTTAATCTCGCTCTAAGAAACAAACCCGATCGAAGAATTGAAATCACCACCAGTCCCTTACCATGGCGGGTGATGAAGGCGACAAGAGAAACGAAGAACCCAACCGAAAAGATGGAGCACCCGATATCAATTCAGCGTTGTATATCCACCCATCGGACTACCCCAAACAACTCCATGTAAATGATCTACTCAATGATCACAATTACACGGATTGGTCACAGGAGATGATGAACTTCTTTTTTGCAAAAAACAAAGTTGGCTTCATCGATGGAACCGTTAAGAAACCCGAGAAGACATCAACCGAATACATGCCCTGGATGCGTTGTGACGCCATGCTAAAGGGATGGCTTACAACGGCCATGGAGAAAGAGATAAGAAGCAGTGTAAAGTATGCCGATTCAGCGTTCGAGATATGGTCGGATTTACGCGAAAGGTTTGGAAAAGAAAGTGTGCCCAGGGCCTATGAATTACAACAAGCCCTGACCAAAACACAACAGTCAGGGACATCCGTATCAACCTACTACACAAAACTATGCAGCCTTTGGGACGAAATCGCTTCTGTTATGTCGTCGCCACGATGCACATGTGAAGGGTGTACCTGTGACATTGGAAAAAAGATAAACCAAGCAAAGGAGAAAGAGAGACTCTATGATGTCTTATGGGGTTGGACAATGATTTTTCAGTCATCAGAACGCAGATCCTAGCCTCAAAACCCATTCCTAGTCTGAGTAATGCCTACCATCTCGTTGCAGAAGATGAGAGGCAAAGAGCCATCTCTCATGATAAGAAGTCGGCGACCGAGGCTGCAGCATTCAAAGCCTCTCTCCCC
>BJCM01206486.1:7500-22889 GCA_018326385.1 Flaveria bidentis | reverse complement strand
AAGGTATGTGGATATACTAATATCTCAACCGTCAGATGTATCAAGACACGAGTAAAGATTATTGGTGGCTAGGTATGAAGTGTGATATGATGGAGTAAGTGAGTAAATGCCTTACTTGTCTACAAGTGAAGGCCGAGCACCAAATGACGTATGGGAAATATTGAGGTGACTGAGGCTACGACTGAGAAGCTCAAAAGGATCAAAGGCCTGATGGAAGTAGCCAAAGATGGACCAGAAGTCGTATGTTGATAAATGGCGTAGAGCGATTGAATTCCTGGTGAGAGACTAGAAAAGAGATGAGACATATTCCCGTAATGGTTCAAGGAACAACAGGTTTCGGGGATGAAACCTATTTAAGGGGGGTGGACTTGTAACACTCGGAAATTTTCTTTGAAGCCGATGAAATAAGAAAAGAAATAAAGTCCAAAGTCGAGGGATCAAACCCGCCAACGAGAGAAAACTTGATGAGTGGGAGTATAAAAGGGGGAGGGCAGCCCAAACTTTCCTCATTCTTGCAAAAACTCAGCCAAGAAGAGAAAAAGGAGAAAAAGAGGAGAAAAGCTTGGTTCGGGCGGATTCGGGCGTGAAAATCGACGTTTAGCGGGTCAAATCGAAGCTCTACTCGACCGGATTGTTAAGGTGAGTTCTAGGACCCCTCTTTTACACGTTTTTGAATGATTTTGGGGCAACACATCTGAAAACTATTTTTCAGGTTTTTGGGTGAATACCCGTTTATGTATGTATATGTATGTGTATGATTCGTTTGGGGCTTGATTTTGGGCTTGGGTATGCTTGAATGATGTCGTAGTATGTTTCCCTAAGGTTTAGAAGGGTTGATTTGTGCTCAAACGAGGTTTGGAAGAGTTTGGAGGCCGAAAGGTGTGGCTGCAGTTCGGGATGAACTGCATTCTGCATCAGCTAGGGCTATGCGAATAACATAAAAAAAACTAAAAAACATGTTTCTTTCGTTTCCCTCTTTCATTAAAAAAATTATAAAAAATAAACAAAATCCCTTTTTCTTTACGAAATTAACACATGTGTAATATTTTATTTACACATGATTTACATCCGATATTACACACGTGTATAACCAGATTTACATATGTGTAAACAACAACTGGATCATTTTTTTAAAAAAAGTATATCAATATAATAGATGTTAGAAAGATAAAAAACACTGAAATTATGGTGAATTTTTTTGAAAAATAATGTTGTGAAAAAAGTTATGAACATTTTGAAAAAAGATGAAATTAACATGTGGTTTGCATGTGACTAAAATGTGTGGTAATATTGGTTCCTAGAGTTATTACAAAAAAGACGGTTCTCAAGATAACTCCACCCTATATATATGTATGTATGTTTGTGTGAGAAAGTAAATTAGGTTTTTGATCACTAAGGTTATTAAAAATAACCATTTTAGTCCAAGGGTATTTTGGTTATTTTTATTATAAACTAACAAAAAAATCTAACTATATTAATGTATTGGACTGAAAATGATTATAGAAAACAAACCACATGGCTTGATTTGTTAGAAAATTCTTTTTTCTAATCAAATGGCTAAAATGACTAAAGCACAAGAACTAAAATAATAATTTACTCAAAATAAAAATATAAATGTTGTTGGTTTCCCATAAGTGTAAATAACAAGCTTCCCAAAAGAAAAAAACTACTTTAAAATTAGAAAAAAGTTTCTCATTACAATCAAAATACGTAATAAAATACAAATTATGCTAATAACTAATATATTTTGGGTAATAGTAGGTTTGAGCTTTGGCTTAGGTGTCACTATTTTTTTAACAGTATAACTGATTATAAATCCCCTAACTTTTACTCGGAAGAATTGATTGATAATTTATCAGATATACTTCCAAAGCTTATAAAGTTTTCATTCGGAAAACCATTTTACTCTCGGAAGTAAGAAATTACCTTCGGAATTTATCTTGGCTTCGAAAGAAGATTATCTTTAGCAATCTCTTATACTCGGAAGAAGACCTTACTGTGTAACGAAAATCTTTGGGCCCCACAACTGTAAAAGGTATAGATTTTCTTAATGATGTCGGAATATTTTAAATGGATTTAACCTTACCGCCCTTGTTACATCATACCCAAACCATCACTTCACCTTATCCATCCGCCACTTTCACCCATTTCTCTATTTCGACTTATCCATTTTAATCCTTTTACCGTTTTCAGTGTCCAAATCTTTTTTCGTCCCTAATTTACCCAAATCAAGCTCATTTCTTTGCCTCTTTCTTACTAATAGCGCTAAACCCTCAGCACAATCAAATCACATTATTTGATTCGTCCATGGATGGTAATTTCATTGAAATCATCTTCTTTCTAACCCAATCCACTTACTTCATAGCCTTAACTGTAAACCCCACCGTGTATTCAAACCACATGGCTGAATTTTGGGGGCATGCACAGATTATAACCCAGAATGGGGTTATGGTTTTAATGTCAAGCATTTGTGACCAACAGTTGATCATATCCGAACAGCTCATCAGGGAGCATCTCGAGCTTCACGATGAAGGTTCACCAATGGAGTTCCCCAATACGAATGTTGATGAAACATATACCTTAATGGAATATGGCGGTGATGTGACCAGGTCCATTGTCTACAAGTTTAACTTCTCACACCAATGGAAGTTCCTACTACACATTGTCCTTCACTGCTTGTCAAACAAGTTAGGGGGATGGGATCAAATTCCATATAAACTAGGATGCCTTGTTCATGGGTTGGTAAAAGGCCTTCGCTTTAACTACTCAAGATTTGTACTGGCCAATTTATGAGGAACCTTCAAAGGAAAACATTCTACATGTATCCCAGGTACATCCAGCATTTCATAAATTACGAGCTAGACCAGGGCAAGCTTGTCTGTGCAGCTACTCTTCCAGTCCCTCACATGAGGCCGACCATCTTCAAAATTCTGAAGAGGATGTCCACCAACTTCACCAGAAGACACACTTCGCTTCTTCCAGGTATGATTGAGCGAATAGCTCTTGGTGACATCCCTGTTAACCCCACGGGTGATGAACCCACACCAAAACAACCCTCACACTACCAAATTTACCTTCTCACTCCAAACGAACCCTTGTTCAATCTACTCTGATTGAGCAAGCCCCTCCTATTCAATCCAAAAAGACTAGAGTGGAAACATGGGTTCCCACTCAGTCTGAGGTCTCACCATCTTTCACTTTTGACCTTAATATGGGTATTGAGTCTCCTTAGTCTTAATCCCATGAGCCTGAAACCCAAGCTGAAGCCCCTTAAAAAGAGTCACTATACTTTCCTGAGAAGCCAAAAAAGGACAACCCTATCTAAGGCTCAATACCGTTAGACATTGACCAAAGTCCTGGACCATTAGGTATAACTTCTATATCCTTTACCGGCCTATTGATAGGTACTGATAAGGAGATTATATCACTTTAGGGCAATGAAGTTGATCCACAACACCCTCTCAAGGATCCAGAAAGCCTAGAGAGACCTCTTATCTCTAGCCCCCATCAGCAAACCCCAATTGAGGTGAGTCCTACTGATGTGGAGAGGACTCATGTAGATTCAGCTGCCACTACTGAAGGAGCCTCATTGGATCCTGAGGATAGTGGTAACATTTCTAAGACTAAATCTACGTCAACTCTATCATTTGATTACTTTGAAAAAGACATCATTAGATATGGGAAAGCAGGGTGCCAAGAAACCACATCTGGTGATACTAGGTATGTTACCTCATCTCCCCGTGATTCTTCAAAAGAAGATGAGGGAAGTCTGCAACTCACCATTAAAGACCTACTTTCTAAATTCTCAAACCTTGAATCTAAGGTTAAGACTTTAGAGGATAGGTCTGTCACTTAATAACTTGAGATTGAACATCATATCGCTAAACTAGCTGAGAAACAAATTGACAGATCTGTTAGGCATGTATCCATTTAGGTCTCATTGACCTTTTCCTCTAGATGATCTAACTCTTAAGATGATGCTACTAAAAGGGGGGAGAGTGTTCAGAGGCAAACACATGAGGAACCATATAGTCAAGCTCTAACATCTTTAACTTCAAGATACCCTGCTCAACAAGCAATAGTCTTTCCTGAGCCTCCTCCAATTGTTTTACAAATGGACCCAAGGATGCTCAAATATCTCAATAGATTCTTCTCCAAGTTCTTGATGGGATCTTCCATTGATCAACCAAGTCCTGATGTAGCTATGGTGTACTTTGGAGCTGAAGAGCTTCAAAGGCTAAATGCACCTTCAACCATTGTCCAAGAAGTTGGTCAACCTAAGGTCCACATTGAACCTGAGATTGATTTCGAATAGGAAATAAAGAATGATGGCCCAGCAACTGAAACAGTTGGGAGTGCATTTCCATAGACTTCTAAAGTCGAAGTCAAAGCCTCGGAAGAACAAATTCAATCTTCTGAAGTTGAGATGGAAGCTGCGGAAGGACTATTCTCTTTATCTAATAATCTAATAATCACAAATGCAATTCTTGACCTGGAATATGAGGTGAATAGTGAGGATTTCTCAACCGATCCCTCACTCAAACACCATCATTACAACAAGTCCAACCACTATCTCTCAACCTAAAACCTCTATACAAGAACCTCCAAAGTCTAGTACTTCCGAAGATGTCAAAGGAAAGAGAAAGATGACTACGAAAGAGCTTCAAGAGGAAGAAAGGTTAGAGAAGCTTAAGAAGAAAGGTAAACTTCCCATTGGGAAGTTGCTAGCTGTAAGTAGCAAAACAGCTGCAGCCAACCAAGAGGCTATCAACAACAAGAGAAGGGCGGAGATCATTGACATGCTTGTCAAGCTTAGAAATATTAGTGAAGATATGCTCCTGCTACCACTAAGGGAGCTGATTGAGTTAGAGAATGCAACCCTGCTACAAATTGAACAAAGAGAAGAGGCAACAATGTTGGCATTAGAAGAAGAAAGGGAAAGGAAGAAAAGAGAGGCTGATATGTAGCTAAGGAGTGACAAGATAACTTTTCTAACCTCTAGGGGGTTTTCTCTAGAAGAATTGTCTCATCATAACAATGATACGATCTTGTGGCTTTTCAAGAAAGGGCAAGATCACATGGATAAAGAGAGAAAGAAGTTTGCAAAGGAGAAATTGAGGGAGAAGAAGAATAAGGAAGAAGAAGCAGGATTCATCGTTATTAGGAAGATAGGTGATAAAGCCTGAATGGAGGATTATCTTAGGACTCATGGCTTATCTGGCAGGCAGGTGGGTCCATGTCTGAGAAGACCTTGCAGCAACATGTTAGTGACATCAAGGCTGACATTCGCTCAGGGAAAAGGAAGGAGATGTACGGAAGGAGACAGGGGATGACCTTCAAACCAACACCTTAACCCCAACCTCAACCTGAACCAATCATTTTCCCATTTCCTATCAAAACTGAACCCACTTCTGAACCATACAACCCTAAACCTACACCATCCTCCATACCTTCCTCAACACCACAACCACCTAAAATACCTATCCTCAAATCCAAAACACTTCCTAGAACCCAAACACCACTACCTACTCAACAACCACCCAAATCATCCCCTCAGCCTTCCAAATGTCTCTCCTTAGAGAAGTTTAAGGAGATCAAGATAAAGCTCATTAAATGTATAACCTTGAGTGACATCTCTTGTGAGAAGAAGTTAGTCAAGTTGACTAATTTTGATGGCTTCTCATGTTCCCTCACTAGAGATCAATTCCTTGATTTGCCTAGAGGAACACTGGACCAAGCCGTAAAACTCCTTGGTCTCAACTCGGATTCACTAAATGATGTAGAGAAGAATCTAAGAAGAAGGCTGGTGACTCTATTGGATTCTGAGAAAGGGGATAGAGTGCCAAGTCAGCCCCTTGTGCCAAGAAAGAAGATCATCCAATGGAGGTTCGAAGACTCTTCTCATAATTTTGTGTTGAGAGAGAGAATGGCAAGATAAACAAGCTTAATGCCTCATCTCTGCTATACTTAAGCAGATTTGATATTGCTAAGAAGCCATTCTCCAACCCCTCTAATTCCAAGATAGCTGCTCACATCAGAAATCACCTGAGCAGTCTTCATCTGGCCAAGCTAACTGCTAGGACCAAAATTGAAGAGAATTTGAAATTGAGAGAGGGGGAGGAAAGAAAAAGATCAGCAACCAAAGGCAAAGCCTTTCGTCAAATTGTTGAAGGTCCTGAACTTGAGTCCATAGTTAGATGGGAGTATGACTACAGCTCCCATCAACTCATTTTCTTCAGGTGCACAACAAAGGGTGCATGTAATTCTGAGTGACAGACTGATCTTCTGTCCACAAATGATTTATACAAACTTCTCAGCATCACTTCAGGAAAGAACAAAAAAATGGATAACATCTTCTATCCCTGGTGCTGAAGGTTTTGAGAAGCAGGGATAAGTGAGGTTTTGGTAGGATCAGCCTAGGGGAAGTTTGTTGGATCTAGAAAGGCCGATGCAGCCAAAACCAAACACTTCGACAATTTTGGTACAACTAATAAAGGTCTTCCGAATCTAAGTGTAGAACTTCAAAGGCAAATGGAGTTCTTCCGAAGATAAGTGCAAGATCATCTTCCGAAGGAAAAACTCCAACTTCTGAAGACAAAGTCTTCTCTCTTCCGAAGTTCAAGAATTAGAAGAAATCAAGACAATGACTTCCGAAGTATGTAGATATGAAGAAGTTCCCAGTCTCGGAAGAAGTAGCCTCTTCCGAAGTATAAGTGGCTTCAGAAGAACTTATTCTTCCGAAGCCAATTAACTTTTGAAAGACACTTCGGAAGACACTGCTATGAACTAGTGGACATAAGTATGGTCCTTTGACAGTCCGCTGAAAATATTTAAGATACTGCATGGTGCTTTTCCACACCCATGTAGTTGACCATAGTTTATTTCACTATTTACCTTTTATCAGTTAGTACAGTTACCAACTTTAGTTGGTGATAAAAGGTAAGTCATGGACATATCATGACTACTTTATCTTAGATAATACTATATCTAAGATACTTTAACTTTAGCATTTTAGTATTTTCTTAGTCATAGGTTTCCAGCTGGTATCAAAATATATCTGGCTGTAGGTGATAGTATATATAGTTTCTCATTGTAACTCTTGTAAAATACTTGTAAGAGTCTTGTAATACTTTGAGTTGAGAAGTAATATATACAAGTACCTTGAAAATTATTTCCTTGTGTTCTTTGCTACTTAGTATATTATTATCGACTCTTAGAAGAGATTCTTCTTCATCTAAACTGTGTGTGATTAAGTTAGTTTGAGAGAAAAATCAAGTGTTAATGATAAACATTGATCCTGCAGAGAACTAGTGTTTGATGTTAAAAGTTAGATATATATGTTCTAAATTGAGGATAATTGGGTATAAAAACCGTAACTGGGCCGAACACAATTGTATTCTTCTGAAATGGTTATGGTGGCTGTAAGATATCATATAGATCCACTTAACTAACACATCAAACTTTTTCTTCATGAGCTTCTTTAAATCTTGAGTTTTTTTCTCACAAAAATTACTAAGTTCCCATAAGTGTAAAAACCTAATCACGATCGATTCTACATATTATTGTACTTGCTAATCAAATTAAAACGGATATGTGTGTGTGTGTGATATCACCAAACTTGAAACAAACTAATTTGGACATTACTAATCAAACAATTACACTACTAGAGGAGTTTACATTGTTGAAGCGTGATCCACCCGAGGTGAGCTCCCATCGGGTGACCTATCACAAAATATTCTGCTCTCTCATCCTCTGAGCACTTTTACACATTAAAGACACATAATGGGATACCAAGGAAAAACATCTATTTATACTATTAAATGTTCTTGCACGACAACATGTGGTTATTGCGCGTCAACTTTATGTTCTTGCGCAATAGGATTTGTATCTATTATCTTGGAGATGATTTGAGTTTTGTTTATCACTTAATATTAATCCATAAAGCCTAGGTCCTTACAATAGCGCACTACAATATTCAACTAAAACAGAAATAATTTACTAATTAAATGGGCTTATAACATAAAATACTTAAAATGTGAGGATGTATGTTATTAACATGTATAATTATTAACACATCAAACATGTTTTATTTAAACTATTAGGTATCTTTTCGACTTAAGCAACCAATTCAAAGCCATAGTAGGCACACCAGACCAACTGTTGTATCAAAGTAGAGATATTTTCTAAAAATGGATACAAGTCCATACTTAAAAACATGGTGTTGGGTGATTGCTGCTTCTTATATAATGAGTGAGAGTTTGACTAAAACGTGATGCTCGATGAGATCTTAGAGCTGAAAATTTACGACGTTAATTGTTGCCTTGTTGTGTTCTTCAACCATACATGGTTTGATAGTACCTAGGGAGTTAGATTCTAGCCAAACATGTTTGGCTGATATCAAAGTCATATCAAAGACAAAAAAATTGTCTAATGTGTTCTACCATCAAGAGCAGAACAAGTTTATTATGCATTGTTTCCTTAGATGACAAATGATTTGAAACATTTGTTGGTTGTTGTCAATGCAAAGCCGATGCACCACTAATGATGAAAATTTTAATGAAGAATATTTTTTTTCAAAGAAACAAAAGAGTAAATCATTTATGATCATCTGTATAGTGAATATGTGGGGATATGAAATTTGTTGGTAACTTGCTGGTAAATTAAAGCACCCTCGTTCTAGCGCAGTAAGTGTTGTTGGTATTCCGTCAATGACACTCTTAGTAATTTCTGTAGGTAATTAACCACTTGGTAATTTCTGTAGGTAACTCACCAGTAAATTGTTACTCATGTCATGTTTTTGGATGGGTTATGTATCATTTCGGTGCTGAAAATATTTAACGTTGTTGTGATTTGTTATTTTAGTTTCAATAACTTTAGGCTTATAACTAATTACAAGATGTTTTGAAATCTAGATCCTAATCAATAGCATAAGGCAACCACTTTTGTGAGCCTAATCACTACCATATATTTTTTCAAAAGTCAAACAAATTAACAAACATATTTTTTTTTGTTTTCGTACCTTGAAAAATAATCACAATAAAATATTTTTATTTCACTTTAGCTATAACTAGTAAACTTTGATAGATTTAAACAAAAGAATTCTGATCTAGACGGAAATACAAGATAACTAATTGAATACGTTGATTCACCAATAATATCAGAAACAATACTTCTAATTATCATTGACACTAACACACACAATGATAGAAAGAAAAAAAATAGTTTCATAACCTTAAAAAATTAATCAGCTTCCAATATTGTTTACATGAATAAAAAAAATAAGTCAAAAGCCGAATGAGTCTCAAAATATAAACGAACCAAAACATGAGTCATAAATATAATTCAACACAAAAACTAGGTATAAGACAAAAATTAAAGAAGTTGTTTTTAGGCCACAACAAAGTATTTTAACCTAAGTTGTGGCCATGAAAATACTATTTAAGAATTATATTGAATATATACTAGCTAGTTAAAATTGTTTTAATATACTTTAGTGTTTGTGTAATATTTTAACAAATTAATTTGGACATCCAAACTAAAAGAAATTGATTAATGAATCTGCTCAATCAATTCTGCCACCAAATTACCAAATTATGTCTATGGCTGAAATTATGGCACATGGATAACTGAACCCTTATATAAACCAAACATTTCCTCCATCTTTGAACACCCAAATATAAATCTACCCAACACACACACACACACACATAATTCTCTCTTTCTATAATGGAACCTTCTCATGACATAGAACTACAGAATCCTCAAGAGTTTGAGATCAAGTCTCATGCACCAGGTCTTCCATACCATGAAGGACGTCACCACAGCAGTTATAGCAATGGTGAAGTATTGGGTGACACTAGCAATAGTGTATGTTTGACATGGAAAGACTTGTTGGTTATGGTGCACGATGGACAAACCGGTGGAAGCCGATCCATACTTCAAGGTGTTACCGGGTATGCTAGACCTGGGGAGATCCTAGCTATTATGGGTCCTTCTGGTTCGGGCAAATCCACGCTCCTTGACGCCTTAGCAGGTATGTAAATTAACTATCTGGCTCAAGGATACCGGGTCATATACTTATCATCATGCATACTTTATTAATTGTATTACAACAATCAAGCTTTTTAGGTGTTTCATTAAATCACCTAAAGTTTTTTTTATATCTCTCAACTCACTCAACTTTCCTTAAATATTCCAATATTTTGAAATTTTCTATAAATATTAAACTTTTTTAAATGAATTTAGTCATTAACTAGTATTAAGCTCTTCGTGTTACAGCGGGGGCGTAAAACCATGTCAAGCAGCATCAACGACGCACCATCATCAGTGCCACTGATACTGACAAAGCTCGTATTAAAGAAATAGAATAATAACTGTTCAAAAAATATATAGATGTAAAAACGTTGAACCATACATTGCGAAACATAAAAGATCTAGAACAATAGTTAAGTTGATCTAGGACCAACACATGCGACGGTGCAGTTAAACGAAAAAAGAGCATAAAACATTAAACCACACATGCACATTGCAACAAAAAATGTTTTAAAATATGAAAGGTATAGTGGACCAAAGTTAAAAGTAAAAAATAAGAGCTAAACTATAAAAATGTAGAAGTATCGGGTTAAAAGAAGTTAAAAATTAAAAAAGAAGATAAGTACAACTTATTATGCATATGGTACAACTTATTATGCATAACTAAGTTGATAATTCGTATTATATAACTGAAATTACAACAATAAGTAATAGTGAAGAGGAAAAATAACTAAATACAACCAAGTTTCATAATTTTAATTGAAGTAAATATCTAAAGATAATAAATAGTAACTAGGAAAATTTTAAACAAGTTACTTAATTTTGAAAAAATTAGCACTTATAAATAATTTATAAGACTGAAACATATTGAGCGAGTTTAGAGGAATAGAAAAATGATTTTACTTAAATATTTTAAAACTTAATTACCACTATGTGAAATTTCTCTTTCATTATTATTTTGTATGCAGGGAGACTAGACCCCAAGACTAGAAAGAGTGGTGATATTTTAGTTAATGGAGTTAAAAAAACCTTAGCCTATGGAACATCGGTAAGCACTAAAAACATGCACTGAATATGATTTTTATTAGGTTAATTCAGTTCTTCCTTTGTCTAATTTTTGGTTGATAAAGGAAAATGACTACAAATTTTAAACTATATATTATTGTCTATATGTAGGCTTATGTGACTCAAGACGATACGTTAATCACAACACTTACCGTCCGCGAAAGCGTCAACTATTCAGCACAACTCCAACTGCCCGACTCCATGTCTACATCCGAGAAGAAGGAGCGAGCGGAAATGACCATAAAAGAGATGGGCCTTCAAGACTCGATGGACACGAGGATTGGAGGGTGGGGGGCTAAAGGCCTGAGTGGAGGCCAGAAGCGACGAGTTAGCATATGCATTGAGATCTTAACTCGACCTAAGCTTCTCTTTCTTGATGAACCAACAAGCGGGCTCGATAGTGCAGCCTCGTACTATGTGATGAGCAGGATCGCGAGGCTTGATCAGCACGAAGGAAGGACCATTGTTGCATCCATTCACCAACCGTGTAGTGAAGTGTTTGGGCTTTTTCATAATCTGTGTCTTCTTTCTTCTGGGAGAACGGTTTACTTTGGGAAAACTAGCTTTGCAAATGAAGTATGGTTAACTAATAAATATATTAAGTTCATTTCAGTCTAGCTTGTTGGTTTTCTATGAAAGGGAAGTAAAGTAATTCTGAAGATATGCTAAGTTTTTATCTTTTCGTATACAGTTTTTCAGTTTGAATGGATTCCCATGCCCCAATTTCCAGAATCCATCTGATCACTTTCTTAGAACAATAAACAAGGACTTTGAGGGGGTAACTTCTTTAAACAACATTTCTTCTTGATCATACTTCTTCTACTTGTATGCTCGGCTCCTCGGCTCAACATTTCTTGAAGGCTAAAAGCGGATTCTAAAATTAGCGCCTTTTCGTAAAAAAAACATAGTCATTCCCTGTGATTTTAACATGTCCGTATATATGATAACAATTTTTTTGTTTATGATTTCTAAGGGAACGTACAGAATCACACATATTAGAGTTAAAAGTGAGATTGATTGAGAAAAAACCGTTCAAAGTGATTATTTGCTCTTTGATATTAAAACCTCGGATTTAAACAAAGTAATATTCTTAAATTATAAGTTGTTAAATATGAGAGCCAAGCCTTGGTTTTTTTTTATACAATCGAGATGTCTCTGCTATGTACTTGTTATTTATGGTGCATACTTCTAATATCACTACTTATAATCATAGGATATCGAACTTGGTTCAGCTGGAAGGAAACCTACGGAGGAAGTGATTAACATGTTAGTAGATGCATACAAGTCATCTGCTACTTATCAAGAAGTTAACACTAACGTTGCTGAAATATGCAAGAAGGTGAACTGGAAATTCGAAAATACAAAAATAAAAAAAAACATAAAAGATTCACAACTAAAAAGGGACAATTTTTGTGGAAAAAATGTGTCAAAAAAGTTTCTTAGGACACGAAATCAAATTTTGAAAAACTTATCACTAAATGATGTTCCTATGTGTTTTTCTGATTTCACATCAGAAACTATCCATGATGATCTGGATTGTAGTAAATTAAAACATTACGATAATATTTTCTTTGAATTTTTGTAGGGAGATGCAACACATAATAAAAATAACGCCCATGCTAGTTTCTCAACTCAAACTCTTGTACTCATAAGGAGATCGTTCCTTAACATGCATCGTGATCTTGGCTACTATTGGCTACGTCTTTCTATCTATTTGGCATTGTCCTTGGGTCTTGGGACACTCTTCTATAACGTTGGCTCAAGCTATGGTTCAATTGAGGTGAAAACATTGTATTTAGATATTATTTATTACACAAATTTTTTTATCAGTGTCACCATGTCTCGACATTCGAATGTCCAGGATTTTTTTACCTCCAAGTCAAGTCACATTCAATTCAAATAAACAATTTCCCAACTGAACACATACTAAAAGTCTAAAAGAAATTTCAAAATCAAACATATAGTAACTGAATCTTTTCTCATGAGATTCAGTAAAGAAATATTGAAATAATATAATGTTCTTTAAGTGAAAAAGTGAACAGTTTCTAAAAGGAAAATATGAATTATGTAACAAAGTTGGTCTAAACACTTGACCTACAAGTAACACGCATGAGAGGCTAACCACTAGACCAATGAACTATTTACGTTAACAATCAGTTTTTTTGTAAGTGTTATCGTCTGAAAACATACAATGTCACTTGAAGGACACACAAATGCATCATATTTCACCTACAGTCCACCCTTGGTTTGATCAATGCAATTCATGCAAGTTTAATTTTCTTGATATAGTATGGATATGAATATACAGGCTAGAAGTTCGATGCTGATGTTTGTTGCTTCATTCTTAACATTCATGACCATCGGTGGATTCCCCTCATTCGTGGAGGACATGAAGGTATATGAACGTGAAAGATTAAATGGACATTACTCAACAGGAGCTTTCGTCATAGCCAACACCGTATCTTCAACACCATATTTGCTACTAGTATCAGTGGTTCCAGGGGCGATAGCATACTACCTCACTGGACTTCGTGAAGGACTAGATCACTTTGCATACTACACATCTATACTCTTTTCTTGTATGCTAGTAGTTGAGAGCCTCATGATGATCGTGGCGAGCATCGTTCCAAATTATCTAATGGGAATCATAGTAGGTTCAGGGATCCAAGGGTTCATGATATTAAGTGGTGGGTTCTTTCGCTTACCTAATGATTTACCATACCCTTTTTGGAGATACCCTTTATTTTACATTGGATTTCACAAGTATGCGTATCAAGGATTGTTCAAGAACGAGTTTGAAGGAGCGAAGTATGTATATAATGAAGTGGGGGTGCGGAAAATCATTGATGGAGAGTATATATTAAAGGAGATGTGGCAAGTTGAAATGGGATACTCAAAGTGGATTGATTTGTTGATCATAATTGGGATGGTAGTGATTTGTAGGGTTTTGTTTTGGGTTATAATTTTGATTGTTGAGAAGGTTAAGTCTGGTTTAATGACTTTAGTGTGTTCTGTTCCAGAGAAGCAAAAAGTGCAAGTGATGGTTAATCCTCTTGCCACACCTTCCCACTAAGTAGTCCTTCAAGTGATCATTAGAGTTCTATGTAATATGATGAGTGTTAAAGGCTTAATATAATTTTAGTATGAACTTTTAATATTATATAGTTAAATGATTATAGTTCTATTTAACATGATATTTGTTTCTTACTTTTGTGTTACACATCAATTAGAACTGAGAATATAGTTTTGAAATATGTATACTCCATTGGAATCTAAATTATTATAGTAATGTGATACGTATCCACAAATCAAGTCACCTCAGGCCAATTCAATTAGTTGGTTACTAGAAATAAGGTCAACTATATTAGTCACTTACCCGAGATATAGGAGCTAATCATGGGTTATCAAAAATAGAGGAGCTAATTGTGGGATAGTTTTACCTTTCTTGTTTTACTTTAGAGAGTAGGGTGTGGGATATGGATGTATTGTTTATTAATTAGGGTTTTTACCTTATAATTGGAGATTTAGCCTACCTCGAATCAGGCTTTTTAATAATAAATCTAAGCTTTCGATTTCCGGTATCTATCATTTGGTTCCATTGCCGGGAAAAACAATGGTACCATCTACCCGGAGCACTACCAACCAGCACGATGGCAACAACACTATAGAAGATCTGATCGCATGCCAGTTATCAACCATTTTGGCACGATTGGACGCCATCTTGGCACCCCTGATGGAAGATATAGCAGCAATCAAAACTCAGATGCTCGAAGACGGTAGTTATGATGAAAAAGCAGATGAGGATCAGAACAGGGTAGCTGAAAAAAGAGACACAACGTTATGGAGGGATGCTGCATCACTAAATATCACAATGTTTGGAAAACCAACCAGCAGCCAAGCACAAGTACTCGCATCATCTACACCTCTCACTCTTCCTGATTTTAGCACCAAACACCAACCCAAAACCAGCCTTCAAACTCTCGCACCACCAACACGCCTTGAACAACCACTAACAGTACTACAAAAACCAACACCAAACAAGGAACCGGTACTGAACCTGTTGATTGCATCATCAACACTGCTACCAACACCAACTGTATTATAAAACCATAATATTACACCTAAGCACCTCACGACCAACTCGTCCGTTCATTCTCCACTAACTGGGTTCGGGGGACCAACATGAGAGACTTTAAACAAAGGTGTAGCCGGACGACACAAGTGGCGCCCACCTTGGCGCACCGTTGAAATTGCACCACATGTCATTATACGACTCAAATGGCGTCCATTAG
>BJCM01206486.1:0-2500 GCA_018326385.1 Flaveria bidentis | reverse complement strand
CAATCAAGACATACACTCTCCCTCACACAAACAAGCATAGAACTCTCTCTTAACAAAGTTGAAAATTTCGGATTCAAGGCTAAACATGCTGAAAATTTTCGGATTTTTGAAGGAGCATAGGTAGAGAGTTTTGGTGTTGTGCTCCCTAACAAGCTAGGTGTTTGTAAGAACTTGTGGGTATACAAATTTGAGACTTTCTCTCTTGGGCGCTGGACATTCAAGAGCATTATCATCTTCATCTCATCCACACTTCAACATCTTGTTCTTGAAAGGTAGTTTCAAGAACACCCTATGGTTGTTCTTTTGTTTTGATAGCATATCTTTTCACATATATTAATGATCCTTGTTCTTGGGTTTTGTCTTTGGTTAAAATGCTTAAAAATTTCAGATTGTTTAACATACTTTAACCACTATTATCCGCTGCGTTTTTCAAGCTTAAATGGTTAAACTTGCTTTGATAAACTTGTTACAAACCCAACAATGACATTTAGAGCCGGTTATGTGGAATACATGCTTCTAGAGTTCTTGAAAAGTTAGTTTTCATGGACTTTTTCAACCCATTAGGGGTTGTTTTGTTGTGGATGTATGAATCCCTTATGTTTCAAGGTTTAATCTTACATACTTTAGTATAAACCTTAAAAGATTAACATCAAATGGTTGATTGTGTTGTTTGGACAAAACCCTAAAGTTTTGGTTCATGTTGGCCAGAACTTTAAGGTTATTAAAAGGGGTTCATTGTTGTTCTTGAATGTTGTATATGATACATATTTTGGTGCATAACATAGCCTTGACCTTATGTGTTTTGGATTTGGTTGATTATGGTTTTGTCATGTTGGTTTTGGTTCTTGAAAGGGTTGTAATATTTGTGTTTGTATTTTGATTTGTAATTTATTTATTCATTTGGTTATGTAATAAATAGATTAGATGCATTTCTTTTGTTAGAAAAATTGTATTAGGATTTGATTATGTAAAAGAAGATGTACAAGATGAAGACCCAAAGAAGGACACAAAAGACATGGACACTTGAAGCATTTGGATGTGGATTCAAGTGGGAGTTTATGGACACATTTTGATGTGTCTTTTTAACCCTTAGGAAAGATCTTATGACAACACTTGTGATGGCAAACAAGTGTGGTCAACTTAATGGCTATTGTTATGCACTTATGTTTGTATGATTAAGCTTCTTTGGTTGTTTGTTGTATGATTGTTGGTTGATATTTGGATATGCTTAACAAACTCATTAACAAACTTAACAAGATGAAAATTGATGGTTTTTTATCATTAAGTGGTTAATAAAAGGTTATTAATAGGATTAATGATTTTAATAAAAGAGGTTTTATTGTGAACCATAGGGTACCTTTTATTTGAAAGCATGCAAATATAAGGTACATAGAATTTTTTAAACTAAGATTATGACAACTAAAAATTTCTTTTATAAACAAGTTTAACACCGTCTTGCATAACACTTGAGTCACTTGGAAACTCTTAATGGGATAAAGGTCACCTAACCATTTTGAGGGAACTTGTGATTTGAGGTGGGGATACCATATTTGTGGGATAAAGGTCACTTAACCACTTATGTTGGAAAACTCATATGTGTGTGCAAGTAGGGTAACTTGATTTGAAAACCATGTTAAATGGATCACCTACAATATGGTTTACAAAGGTGTTGATGGGATAAACATGCCGACTATACATATGATGTTTTAAAGTCGATCCCATACCTCTAGAAGTTGTAAAAGGTTGCAATTGTCAAACGTTGACTACCATGTTAATTTAAATAATGGGATAAATGTCACCTAACCACTATTTAAATGTAACGTTGGATTCTAGAATTTTAAAATTGTGTAAGACACTTAAAAAGGGGCTTTAATTATGAACAATATCGAAAATACTAAAATTGAACTTTGTTAAATTTTGTAGATGGCCACTAACAACAATGAAAATAATGATATCCCGTCCGCTCACTCACTATCACTAAGGACCATTCTCCAAAAGAAGTGTCTAAACCATAATAACTTTATTGATTGGTTTCGAAACTTGAGAATTGTTCTCAAGCAAGAGAAACGATCGTATATTTTAGACGATCCGATTCCCGATCAACCTAATGAGGAGGATGAGGAGGCCTACAATTATTGTGTGAAATACACTGAGGACTCAGTCCAAGTGTCTTGCCTCATGTTGGCAAATATGACTCTGGATCTCCAAAAGGAGTATGAACATCATGGAGCATATGACATGATAACCCAGTTGAAGGAAATATTCCAACAACAAGCAAGGGTAGAGCACTTTGAAACGGTTCGAGCACTCCATGCGTGTCGTATGGATGACATCCAATCTGTTTCATCTTATGTACTTAAGATGAAAAGCCACATCGACCGCCTCGAAAGGCTGAATTGTCCCGTCTCGAAAGAGTTGGCTACGAATTTGGTCCTCAACTCTTTGTCAAAAAGGTTTGACAACTTTGTCATGAATTATAACATGAACGGGTGGGACAAGA